>JAKCPI010002196.1:0-77402 GCA_023213315.1 Euborellia annulipes | reverse complement strand
CATAACTATCAGCTAGGGCAGGGTTTTCCAAACTGTGAGGCGCGCCACCCTAGGGAGGCGCCGGACTAGTCTAAGGGGAGGCGCGAATATTTGGCTACCACGATCCAATTTCCCAAATGATTGTTATATATTTATAAAAAATAATAAAATTTAGAAGATTCTGGGAGGGAGGTTT
This sequence comes from Euborellia annulipes, assembly GCA_023213315.1. NCBI lineage: Eukaryota > Metazoa > Arthropoda > Insecta > Dermaptera > Anisolabididae > Euborellia > Euborellia annulipes. The sequence continues at coordinate 77,227 of JAKCPI010002196.1, read as the reverse complement.
TTAATTAAAATAATAAATATGAATAAATAAAAAAAAAAATATTTTTATATAAATTTATATTTTTAGAGCCCTCGGGGGCTTGGTCTAGAGGTTAGCGTGCTAACGTCGTATACCAAAAGTCGCATGTTCGGACCCCGGGCAGTCCGATGATTTTTATTTATAAGTTGCCGAAAAGACTGTGTAAATGTGTGTGTGAGTGTGAATGAGAAAAAAAAGATTGATTAGGGGGTTGAAAAATTGAAAAAAATGTTTTTTAATTTATTTTAGCTAAATCAAAGCCAAATAAATAGAAAACATTCAAAAAATAGCGTTGATTATTATTTTGGTTAGGGGGATGAAGGGATTATTTGGACCCTGTTATGCAATGGTGTGTCAAAGACCAAACATCGAGTTTTGAGAAAATCAACAATAAAGTTTTTTGTTTACATTGGATTCTATATAATTTTTCTTGTCAATTGTGCAAGTAACATTAAATATAAATTTTTTAGGGCATATTTCATAAAAAATACTATTAATTAAAGCATTTGAAACAATATTCCGTGTTTAGCTCTATTTCACACTATTGGGTCACAGCGCCCCTTTAATTGAAAGGCTCTTGGAATATTCCAAATCACTCGTTGACATTCTTTTCCAGTTATAAATAAAGTTAGATTAGAGCAAAAGGTATTTTTTTACTTTTAATAAAAGGGAATTATTATTTTCATCTATTTATTCCTATTCCGAGAGAGACAAGTTTCTCGTTCAGTCGAGTTTGTGGCCTAGCGGCAGGCGCGCCGAGCTGCTCTGTTTTTTTTTTTTTTTTTTTTTTTTTTAGTTGAGTTTAAAGTGAATCAAAGTGAATAATTATAATAGTGTAACCAACCCTGACCTCACCGTCAACCAGCACACCCCCTAGGGAGTCTTATTAAAGGTAATTATTATGCATTTTATCGTTGAAAAAAAAAAATGATAGAAACAAATAATTTGACTACAAAAAACGATTCTTTTGAATATGGAATAAAATATTTTGTATTTCACTAATGGTAGAGGGAGAATATAAGCTGTTGAAAGGGGGAAGGGGAGTGTAGGTGTCATTGAAAAAAAAATTAGTTTTTTATTTTTTATCTTTTTTTTTTATTTTTTTAACCCTCACACTTTTTTCTCATTCACACTCAAATTATTTTGAGAGTAATTTCGCGGTGAAGGCTCGCATTTCCTCAAAGGGGGGGGGGGGAGGGGGTGGAAGGTATGAAGGCATTAACCACCCAGACAGCCTGGAATATTGCAGCAATATTGCAGAAATATGGCCAATCTTGCTCAATATTGAAAATATTGCAGCAACATTGATGCAATATTGCAGCTCAAACAGCAACATTCCAGCAATATTGCCGCAATATTACTGCAATGTTCCAAAAAGGCGGACATAGGAATATTGCAACAATATTGCTCCAATGTTGCAGCAATATTCCTAGCTTGGAATATTGCCGCTGCAATATTGCAGCAATGTTGCCAATATTTTGCAAGATTTGCAATATTGATGCAATATTCCTGCAATATTGGCAATTTATACAAGATTCATAATATTTCTGCAATATTGCTGGAATATTCCAGGCTGTCTGGGCAGGGAGTTAATGCCTATAATGCTTATAAAGATATTAATGTTTTTTAATACTTTTACTAAAAAATAAGTGCATTTCGTTTGAGTTAAAATTTATATTCAATATTTAGCAAATAGGATAGTGGGGTAGAAACATTTTAATGTCATTCTAAAATTTCTTATTACTGGGGCGGAATTAATTTTTGAAGATTTCGAAAAATAACACGGGGTAACTTAGGAACCCCTTCGAATTCCTTGCAGAAAAATATTTTTCTTCAGGAATGAAAGTTAGAAAAAACGAAGCCAGAAAAAATCTTTAAAAATATATTTTAACAGCAGACGTTTCGGCTTTGTTCAAAGCCATCCTCGGAGCTGTTAGTGGTCATCCGAGGATGGCTTTTACCAAGACCGAAGTTTTAATAAGAATAAATAAAAAAATATTTTTATATAAATTTATATTTTTTTAGCATTAAAAATTTTTCTTTTTGTGTTATTTTATAAAAAGGGGGGGGGGAGGGCGTCATAAGATTAATTATTTTTAAGGGAGGCGTGGTAACATAAAGTTTGGAAACCCCTGAGCTGGGGGAAAATTTACTTAATTTGAAAAATTTATCAAAACTACTGCCAAAAGGAAATTCTGGTCCCAGGATCCCCAACACTAAGAATATCATGAAAACTGGTGTGACTGGTCGCACCAGATTTTTGTGTTGAGATATATTTAGTTTTCGACAGTAGGGTACATTAGAGGATTCAAGATATAAATTTTTTTTTTTTTTTATAAAAAAAACATTCACACTTTTTCCTCATTCACACTCACACTCACACACACATTCACACAGTCTTTTCGGCAACTCAGGCCATATAAGACTTTTAACGATAACCGTTGTTAATATATATTATATATTGTGGGTTCAGGCATTTCTATTTAAGCCATCTGGTATCCAAATGGCTTAAATAAAATCATCGGACTGCCTGGGTCCGAACCCGCGACGCACAGTGGGCTGAAATAGGAAAAAAGCGGCCATAATTCGAAAAAATGAACTTTAAAATATAAAAACAACGTTTTGCACACTAATAATAGACTATATGTGGACCTCAGGACAATAATTCATTTTTTTTTTACCCAACCCAAACCCGAGTTATAGAGCGCCAAAGTGGGCAAGAAAACTTACTAACTTTTCTTTGCGTTTTAAGTCGATATTCAGAAATTTTTTTCATGTATTAATATTAATCCAATTTTAATGAATTTTTTTTTGAATCATAGATAAATTAATCTTCTTTCTGAATATATTTTTGTTTTTCTTGTATTACAGTTATTTATTTTTAAATAAATTTTTTTTGTAAGTAAAAAAAAGCAATATAAATTTTTTTCAATTTCAAAAAAGTATATGGGCATCCTCTTGCCTTCTAACAAACTCAATAGATTCTGAAACTAGAATACATGTAGAACATAATTGCATCGAAACTTTTTGCCCGATTTTGCCCGAAAAATTTTTATTAATTTTTTTATAATTAAATCGGCATAAAAACAAATGATTTCCTTCAAACCATATGAACTTCTCTCTGCTTTACAGATAATATTGAAACGTGACAAAGGGCTGATGGACAAAATAAAATCAGGCTATTATTAGAATGACCATAAAATTTGAAGGGGGGCCTCAAATTTTGTAATCTTTTGAAAAAATAATCTATTAAAAGGGAATATTCAATATTTGAAAATTTCATTTTTTCTTGTTCATATTCTTATTAATATTATTGAAATAACTATATTATTTTTGTATACAAGTGATAAAGCCCCCCTGGACCCCCTTACATGCCTTCAGCGAGCAAATGCATCAAATTTATTCTTGCTCACTGTTTGGAAATTTTGCAATTGCTCGCCTTCGGGGCAAAATTTTAAAGTTTTAAATTTCCCTCACTGACTCCACTTCCTCTGTCTCTGGCCAATCAGCGAGAGACAGTGGTAAACAGGAACATAAAACAGAAGTTAGTGGCTAGAATATAGTAATTTATTTTTTAGCAAATAATTTTTATTTAAGTATAATGACAGGGACATAGAAGCCGACTCCAAGGGGCCCAAGGGGCTCGAGCCCCCTCTCCCCAATGTTGAGGGAAGAGAAAATAGTCATCTTTGTAATCAGCAATCCATTAAAATGTATATAAAGACGTATTGCTTATATAAGCTTATATAAAAAAAAAAAAATTTGACCCTTTGAGTAAGGAGTAGTTCACCCCCATGCATGTTTTTTTTTTAAATAGATGACATCTTTGGAATCAGTATCCATTAAAATGTATATAAAGACATATTGCTTGTAATTACCAAAAAAAAAAATATTTTTTGCTTCCTTCAGTAAGGGGTAGTTCACCCCATCTATATATTTTGTAAAAATAAATGACATTTTCGTAACGATTGACCTTTAAAATGTATATAAAGACATATTGCTTGTAATTATCAAAGCAAAATTTTTTTAACACCTTGAGTAAGGGGTAGTTCACCCCATGTATGTTTTTTGTAAAAATAGATGACATCTTTGGAATCAGCATCCATTAAAATGTATATAAAGACGTGTTGCTTGTAATTATCAAAAAAAAAAATTTTTTTTGCTCCCTTCAGTAAGGGGTAGTTCACCCCATGTATGTTTTTTGTAAAAATGAATGTCATTTTTGTAAAACGCATATTTTTTTTGATTTTTTGACATATGTTTTTCTTTATATTTCACACATCATAATTTTTTTTTCAACTTTGTCAAGGGGTAATTTCAACCCCTTTTGGTAAAATATGAAAATATTGAAGGGTATAGAAGAACATATGATTATATATGTATAGTTTTAATTTTGTAAAAATCCGCCCAAAAAAAGATAATTATGGCCGCTTTTTTTCGATTTCAGCCCACTGTGCGTCGCGGGTTCGGACCCCAGGCAGTCCGATGATTTTATTTAAGGCATTTAGATACCAAATGACTTAAATAAGAATGCCTGGACCCCAATATATATTTAAATTTCAAATAACGGTTATCGTCAAAGTCTTAAATGGCCCAAGTTGCAGAAAAGACTGTGTGAATGTGGTGTGAATGAGAAAAAAGTGAGTGTTAAAAAAAATTATATTTTGTTACCATGGCAACCATTTCTCTTAATTTTTCCATAGAGTAGAGGAGTAAAGTGGTCTTCAGAGAATTTCAATGAGAATATACATTTTAAAGAGCATGTAAAAAATAATTAATTTTTGAATTTTAATCAAAATCGTTGAAGCGAATTTTGAGAAAATTGAAAAAAAAAAAACTGGAAAAAGTGCATCAGTAAAGTACTAGTACTCTTTAGGCGATTTTGTTTAAAAGCTTCGTGTCACATCCTATGGGGGTGTCTAACTTAAATATAAAATGTTCAACTTCCTAGATCTTTTCGTAATCACTAATCTAACTTCTTGGGAGGATGTTTTAGTTTTAGAAGGGGCTACTTTTCTCCTTTAGAAGAATCTATCCCAGGGTAAATTAAATAAAAAGAAAAATTCCTCTCATTTATATAGATGTGTGGGATGGAGTCCGCCAAGGAAAAATAAAAACAAATTTATTCTGTCGACGTTTCGAGTGTTAGTCACGTTCTTCTTCGGGACAGACTAAATCAATTTTCTCATTTAATTTTATCTAATTCTTTGCTCATATAAATAAAGAAAATTAAATGAAAAATGCTTTTCTTTTTTTTATCATATTGTTCAATTTATCCCTGGCTGCCATCCCATTCCTGTATATATCAATAATTTATATTTCATTCTATTAGGTATTTATTATGCAAAATATGAATAAATTTGAATCCAGTTGTTAGTCATTAACTTAAAATATTCTATTATTCAAATGTATGTGAAAAATTTCTTTATTTTTAATTAATAGAAATTATTTAATTAGATGGTTGCTAAAATATTTCTGCTTTTCCTTCAAATGATAAAAATATTCTATTTTCGAAAGAGGTTTTTAAAATTTACCTTTTATATTAATATAAATAAAAAACCTTGAATGACTAAGAATTCAATAATTTTATTCACTTTTCAAAAGAAGGAAAGAAAGACATTTTGGGAGGAGATAAAAGATTCTTTTCTAAAGAAGGCGTGATTATTTATTGAGTTATAATTGGTTGTTTGGCCCATGTTCATTGATGGCCAACGTTGGCTCTAGTGGAGGGGTCCGGGATTGAGTGACGTCAGAGTGATACTTTTAGATCGCCAAAAAAGAAATCGCTATCGTTGAATTGATATTGGAAAAGGAACAAAAGCGACTGGTTTGGAAATAAATTATTAATTTTTACTTTACTTTTTTTTTTTGTTAAATTGCTAGTGACCTCTTCTAGAACGGATCACGCATGATTTAACTTTGTGATTATGATTGTCTATTTTTATTCGAAATTCCTACCGGGATTCCACTTTATTTAATCGAAGTGCTTTCGTGTACGAAGACAGACACCTCAAACCCAACCGGTTCCTAGCCGTAGCCATCTACCGGCAAACCGTGAAGATACATCATTTCTCATCCTATCCTCCTCCTGCTTTATTTGTTACTTTTGCTAATGAACTAATCCCGTGATTAACTTCCGGGGTCTGATTAAGACAGTGGTTTCCAAAATTTATGTTGCCACGCCTCTCTAAAAAATATTTAATCGTATAAACCCTCTCCCTTCTCCCCATTTTATAAAATAATACAAACAAACATTTTTATTGAAAAAAATTATTAATGTAAAGTTTATATTATTTATTATGTTATTTATAAGACTTTAGCAATCATTTAGAAAATTACTCGCTGTGGCTAATATTCGCGCCTCCCCTTAGACTAGTCTGCGCCTCCCAGTTTGGAAATTGCTGGAGTAAGGCGTTTGCCCCCTGTAGGCGAAACTTTATTTGCAGCCCCTTCCCTTATCCCCTCCCACCGTAAGGAAACGACATTTAAATTTTTCATTTATATATTTATTTTATTTTTATTTTTTTATTTATTTTATTTTTATTTATTTATTTTATTTTATTTATTTATTTTATTTTATTTTTATTTATTTATTTTATTTTTATTTATTTTTTTTTTATTTTTTAGCCTAAACAGCCCCTCAGTTTTTGCCGCCCTAGGCTGCAGCCTAACTCAGCCTAATGGGTAATCCCTGTTAATTCCACCCAGTTTCTTTTATCAAATCCCTGTGTTAGGGAGTTTAAGGAGGGATTTTCAGCACCGGCGTTTGTATTTTCAAACTTCCAGCAAACGAATGAGTTTATTTAAGCACATGATGATATATTAAGTTAATACGATTGAGGAAAAACTCAAAAAATAAATTCCTAAAAAATCATTCGTCAGCTAATTGTTCCTGAATATGATGGTTTATATAATTTTCAAGTCTTTTTTTTTAAACTTCTCATTGCCTTGAAAACAATTTTTTTATTAAGGTGAACAAATATTTAAATCAGAAGTCTAATATACTAAAAAATTTTAAAAAATAAATAAATAAATACTGGAATATTGCACAATTAAATTAAATTATCATCATTCTACGAATGATAAAAATTAATATATTTTCAAGGTCATTTTGGTAAAAACAAAAATATTTGAAAAAATTTTAATTGATAAGATATTATAAACAATTGGCAAACAACTCAGTAATCTTGATTGTGTTAAATTTTTTTTTTTTTTTTTAATACAAAATAATATATAATTATTGATTTTTCTAATATAATTATATATTAATTAAAAAAAAAACTAATAATTTTTTGTTTAGTCTGTTTGTTATCATAAAAAAATAAACATCTTAAACATATACGATAATCTCACTCTATTATGATAAGAAGCTCATCTCTCATTACACCTGTTATATGAAATCATAGATTCAAATAATAGTCTAATCTGAAGCTTTTTAGGCTTTTCGGATCTAGTAAATATAATTTTATTATTTTTTAAATCTTATGAAAGCCGCCGTTATCGTTATCAAATTTAATGTCTATCCTTAAGATGGGAAATTGAACAAGATGTCAGAGCTGGCTGCTATATTTATTATAAAGAAAACAAAATGAATGACATTTACGAATTATTTTTGTTTAAATATTAGGGAATAGCTTTTAGATAAGATAGTTGTTAATAGTACGGTATTTCGATAGTTTTTATTTATTTTTTTACTTTTAATTGTTTTCCTGTGTTTAGTGAATAAATATGTATAAATAAGGTCGGGAGGTTTGGCTAAAGAGTACGCCAATTATCGTTGTTGTTGAGTAATGCTTAGGCTGCGCAAAATAATCGATTCATCGATTATAATCGGTGAATAATTATTCACCTATTATTTTCTTAAAAAATAATTGATTATAAAAAAATTAATCGATTAATCGAGTATTTCGATTATTTATCACAATCGATTATTGGAAAAAAAATCGATTCTTTTTGGGGAAAAAATGCGTTTGAAAAGATCAGATTAGACTCGTACCCAAAAAAAGGGTGAAAATATTTTCACGAAAGGGGAAAAAATTAAAAAAAAAATTTTTTTCCAAAAAAGGGCGGCAAAAATATCGTTTTATTAAAAAAAAGGTAAAATAATTATCAGGAAGGGAAAAAGAAATTTTGCAAGAGAAAAAAAATAAATATAATCGATTATTTTTCTTCATAATTGATTATTTTTTTGTCTGTCCGGACCCAATAATCGGATTAATCGGAATAATCGATAATCGATTATTTTTTCCCATAATCGAACCCCCCTACTTATGACTGGGGAAAATTGTCTCCCCTGGAGTCGAACTAGGACCTCAACATTTTCGCGGCGGGCGGACTATATACAATTTATATATCCGAAATCACGTTCCTTTTTAATAAAAATAAAACACAAAATTTAAATAAAAATATCTAGTAGCCTATAGGGCAAAATAAATAAAAAATAAATGAAAATATTAGAAAAGTTTAAATGAAAAATGTCCAAACTGCGGTTTTTGTTCTCTGGCCCTTAAACGTTTTGTCGGAAAAAATATAGGAGTCTAGTTTCGCCATTTATATACCGAATCACGTCCCTTTTTCTTTCAAAATAAAATTTTCTGAATATTTTCGTCGTTTATAATTTTAATTACAAGAACCAAGACATTTGTGTCAAATTAAATTATTAAAATGTATAAAATTAGTATTTAAATTAGAGTGAGATGTCATGCTGATGTTGCATAATTATTTTGTTATGAACAGAGTTAAAAAGATAAATGGAAAAAGCAGAAAATGTTTATTATTTAATTTGATAATATAAGACAGACTTCTATTCTGTTGATAAAATATAATGTACTAGTATGTATGTATTTAAATAGTAATTAGTATGATTTTATATTTTGTATTACTTGGAAAAAAAAATAAAAGAATTTTTAAAAAATAATTTAGGAGCTTTCGTGGGAAAAAGGTAAATTTCAGTAATATTTAGGATAGTATTATCAAGTCATTTATAATAATAATAAATATTATTATTGGTATGTCAAACTAGAAAAGTGGCATCCCTTGAGACTTATAGTTATTAAAGTTGACGGTGTAAAAAAAGTAAAAAAAATAACGATTTGGTGTCTGTTGTCTTTGCTTTAAATAAAAAATAATTGACTAATTTAAATTAATATTGATATCAAATATATATATATTGATATATGGACGCCCATGTTTAATACGAGAAATAGATATAAGATTAATAGAGAGGATTGCTGGAGCTTATATTATATATTATAAATTAAAAACAAATTTCTCTGATTCTTCAAGATTTTTTTTAAAACAAGTTAAAAAAAATTTTAATCCAAAAATATATTCAAATCATCTCATTTAGTTTAAATATTTGATAATTAATGTTCTAATGATTTGAGCTCAAAATATTTACACTATAAGATTTCTAACTTTTCTCTGGTCCAGCAATGCTCTTGTTCTTTTGCCAAAATGAATTTGTTTTAATTATAACGCCTGGGAGGTCGACAACTGGAAAAGCTAGTGGAGGGTAGATTCATCGCTTTCGCCCACGCAGGCGCATAGAGATCAGTAGGAGATTCACTATCTTTCTCTATGCGAACAATTTTTTACTTCATTTAATTAGCCCTTTAATATGTTAAGATTGGGTCTATGGAAGGAAGAGACGGAAAGAAAATTTGAAAAAAAAAAAAAAAAACTGAATTAGCCTACATCAGTAAAGTGTACTTCACACGATTTTCAAGAAAGATTTTTAGTCCAGTCAAATTAGCATTTCACTGCGGAATTTTTCTGAACAAGCTGAAAAATGGTACACCCTTCGTTTTGGCATTCTAAAGACTGGGAAAATCTCATATATATCGCCGTCCGCGTCACAAGATATTCTCCGCCACAGGAACCAAAGTCGGTCCTCTGCGGATCATCTCTTTTTTAAAAATCGCGGATACCACATTTAAGGTTATTATAAAACCTGTCCGAGTATAAAATTTCACCTAATTTTTTTAGAGACGCCATTTTTTTTCGTATTTTCGACCGTTCGCGGAAGCGGAGATTTGCACGCCACGGATACAATTTATACGCGGGACCGAGAATATTTTATTATTTAAAGCTAATAATTCCAATAAGTATTGCCGCCGCGGAACATTATTATTTATTCATTTTATTAACCAAAATTCATTTAATTGCCAAACAAGTACACCAGTAATTTACCACTTATCGAATAAGAAACTCGGTAATAGCGTTATGTACCCGAATTAGGGCTAGGTTCGTTAACACGCGTTAATAATCTATTAAAATATGATTTTAATCATTCTGATATTTACACATGTAAACTCCAGGTTTACCTGTTCCCTATGTATTACTTATAGGTGAGGAATATATGTGAAAATGTTGAATGAAATAGTATAATGCTAAATTTTATTTTTTATTCATTTATCATCAAGATCAAATAGCGTAGTCAACGGTTGTTTCGACTCGCTGTTTCCATCGAAATGATTTGGTCTTGATGGGGCCTTGAGTCATGCTTGGCCAACGTTACACTGACCACAAAATGTATGGTCAATCCTACTTTCCTACATACACAATTTTCTTTCTTGCAATTGCGAAAAATCATAGTCAACTAATCTTCCGGTGGTTGTGGCAATAATGTCGTTATCGGCTGGAAAATTTCATTCTGCAAAGTCCAATTTCATTCCTCTGGTTGCAAGTCTTTTTCCAGTCAAGTTGGACTTTTGGAAAGTAGGATTACTATGTTCCACATTTTGTAGTCAATGTTAACGGCCAAGCATGCCTCAAAGTCCCATCAATACCAAATGAATTCGATGAAGACAGCGAGTACGTGTATGAAGTCCTCAAGCTTGTCGAAACAACGGTAACAGATAACGAGGATGATGTTAAAGATATCGACATTGACTTTGGGCAACCCAATGACGAAGACGACGACTAACAAAAATAATTATGTCTACGCTATTTTGTATTTGATCTTGATAAATGTTATTATTAGGGCTCGGATTTCGCCCTATTTGCCTTTTTTTTATTTATGGCTTAAAATTTAGGCCATTATGATATGTATACGTTTCATGAAATTGTGAATAAAATAAGAGGCATTTGTTAGTGCCTATAATGCCTATTTCAGGTTTTAGTGCCTATTTCATCTATAAATGCATTTTTTAGTGCCTATTTTAAGTATTTTAACTTAAAATAGGCTATTTTAAGCCAATTTCGGCTTTTTTTTGAAATTTCATAATAAATTCATCTTATATCACAAATCCGAAGAAAAATTACAAAAAAAAATCGAACGAAATTCGAATACTAAAAAAAAAAAAAAAAGGTCAAACGAAAAACGGCGCCCCAGTTGGGCTTCACCCCTCCGCCCTCAATCAGCCAACTCTGTGCAAAGGAGGTAATTGTTTTATCTTTGTTTCCAAAAATAAGACATCAATTTTTTAAATTTTTTATATTATTTCTTAAATAATGCCTTTTTAAGTGCCTATTTTTACAATAAATGCCTTTTTTAAGTGCCTATTTTAATCATTTTTTGTGCTTAGTTGCCTGCCTATTTTAAAGATTTTTAATGCCTATAAATCCGAGCCCTAGTTATTATATTAAAATCATATTTTAATAGATTATTATTACTTATCGAAATATATACCTAGCTCCGTAGTTTACATAACGCTATTACATGAATTTCTTATTCATAAATAATAAATAAAATACTGGTGTACTTGTTTTAATTAAATGAATTTATTAATAAAATGAATAAATAATAATAATAACAATATTTTAATGGAATTATTAGCTTTAAATAATAAAATATATTCTTGGCCCCGCCTTTACGCTCGTATACACCTGTATACAGGTGCGCGCTTGCACTCTCCGCGCTCTATCTCGAGAACGGTTGAAGATACGAAAAAATTCTTGAATTGAAAATTGTAGGTAATTTTATACTCTACAAGTTTTATAATAATCTTAAATGTCGTATCTTCCATAGAAAACGAGATAATCACAAAAAACCGATTTTGGTGACCTTTGACTTAGAATATCTTGTGACGGAGACACGATATTATATGAGATTTTTTTCCCAGTCTTTAGAATGCCAAAACGAAGGTGTGTACCAATTTTCAGCTTGTTCAGAAAAATTCCGCAGTTTGCCTCTTTTTTGAGCTTATTTGACTGGATTATTTACTTATATGCTTTTTAAAGAGCATCTAAAAAATAGTTGATTTATATGAATTTAAAATATTTGTGATAAAAATTTAAAATCAGGACTGGCATTGAAATTAAATCAATTTCCTATTTCAAATATTTTCAATTAAAAATTCTAATTTTTAATAAATCCTAGAAAATTATAACCTAGTGTTTTTAATTTAGTTTATTAAATTTTCAAATATTTAAAATATTATTTAATACAATCAGGATTCTAAGGACTTTACAGCCAGAAGATTAAATAAAAATTTTTATTTAAATTACTGGCTTCAACGTCCTTCGAATCCTGAATGAATATCCACAAAAAAAATGCTTTATTTTACACTTTTTAATGAAATTTAAATAAAAGTAGTAAGCTGTTGCTACCTAAAATAAATAATTAAATAAAAGCGTTTAGTTTTTAATTAAACATTTTTTTGAAGAATTTCTCTCTCAATCTCACATTGGTTCAATCACTAAAAATTTTTTATGTATGAAACTAGACTATAAAATTTCTTCTTATTGGGTATTGTTTTAAAAATAGGAATAAGAAGATACCCAGAGAAAATAAAAAATATTATGGAATGTTTTTAATGTATTTGATAATAAAAAAAACAAACGAAATTATTTCCTGATTAAAACATGATATTTTTATTGATTAGAATAATAATAGAAAGAGAACCTTCGTCAAAAGGGTTTTGCTTGGGCGGGTGTCCCTACCTACCTCACGTTAAGGGGAAGTAAGGCCAGGACAAGCTTTTTCTCATTCATCGATTACTCAGTTTTGGAACCCGGAGGGTTTTATAGGGTTAGGGTGGATAGGTCAGGGTCAACAACACCAGTAGCATGTCCCACCCAGTCGATCGAACTGGCCAGCTCTTTAAAATGTTCCCCTTTCTACTGTGAAGTTGTAAAATTTAAAAAGAAAACATTTACGACTCAATTTACTTATGATAATTCAGGTCGTGGAAATGATCTATTAAGTTAATAAGTCATGTTATTTTCAACGGGATAAGCATTGCGTATTAAAAAGAGGGCATATCCCCCTCTCCATAAAATGTTTAATGTAGCATATTTAGCAGCCATTTTTTAATTTAATTTAAGGTGATATTCGGCATTTAAACCCCTCATTTTTCTATTCAAACCATTTCTTGAAACGGGAATCGAACCCCTGATCCCTAGCACGGACAAAAAGTCATTTACTTATTTATTAAATAAACTTCTTTCTACTTCCTTAGTCGTCAAGAAAATATAGAAAGAAACAGGGTGTTAAATATAGGGGAGTGTTGAAATTATAAATATAGTCCCTACAGTCACTAGATCATAGTCTGCACTATCTCTCCTCTATAGGTACTATCAAGGTCAATGCTCTGCCGAATTAAAATCAATTATCCCACCTAATGCAACATATTCACGGAACACAAGAGAGGCATCTTCCCAGCATCCCTATGCTGTACAGATCACGACTAACAGAACAAATAAATTTCATTCTTCCTTTGTCCCCATGACCTCCCGTGATTGGAACAAGCTCCCTGCGTCTATCTTCCCCAAAACCTACAATCTTCAGACTTTCAAGTCTAATCTCAACAGAGCATCTTCTCAGTTCCCGCAGTTGCGTTCCCCCTTTTATGCTTCGCCTTTATTTGTTTATTTTTTTTAACTATATTCCTCCTGGATGCATGTGACCACTGGTCATTTTAGGTCTTCGGACCTTAAGCCCCATTCAAAAAAAAAATAAATTAATTAAAATTTGAAAGGAATCATCCAAACCCTTCTGAAAAATTTCCTGGCTACGGCTCTGATTAGTATCAATATCTCAAAAACCTTTTATATTTGACACAAAAAGAGCTTCAATTTTATAAAAATGAAATATTGTTTTCAAAAACTCACCAAGTAAGTGATTTAAGAAGAAGAGAGACTCACCTGAAAAAAGAAAAAAATTAATTAATACAAAGTGAATAAACAATATTCAATACTTTATTTAGAAAAAATTAAAAACACTTGATTATGATGATTTATAAAAAATAACTTTTTAACTCGTACTAAATAAGTATTTTGACATTCTTGTGGCATTGTTGGTTGATAAATCACTTCGAAAGAGCAAATAAGAGCGTCGAAATAAGTGTTAAAAGATTACTTTTATAAATCTTGACCTAGTGTTTTTTTTACATAGGCCTACATAATATTTCGACTAAACCCTATTATTTCTAATGGATCAGTCCTTCACATTCAAAATAATTTGTTTAACAATAATAATAATAATAATAATAATAATAATAATATTAATCTTTAAATAAATTTTGTCTAGAGTTGGCATTTTAAAATAGACCCCGGAATTGGCTCCGATTCAACATTTTTTCCCTCCTACAACTCAAAAGTTAATGCATAGGCCTAATAATAATAAGCTTAATTTCTATGTTTTTTTTTTTATTTTGGAAAATATAAATACTCTTAAGTAACCAAACATAAAATGAAATGTTTTTACTTTATCTCACCTATATATTTATGTTAAGATATAGGCCTATAGGGGGCTTATAGTGAGAAGGTATTGGATTCATGTCAAAAATTCGATGTCGATATTTTGATGGATATACACGTTTTGAGGTCCCCTGAGTCCAAAAATGTGGATGTGGCAACATGGTCTGTCTCTCTCTCTGTGTGTGTGTGTGTGTGTGTGTGTGTGTGTGTGTGTGTGTGTGTGTGGGTATGTCTGTCTGTGTTCAATTTAAAGCATGAAGGAATTGAGCTACGAGAATGAAATTTTAAATTTAAAATAGACACCCCTCTGAAGCCTGAAAATCAGCTTTTAGTCAAAATTGGCCATAAGGTACTAGTACTTTAGTGATGTACTTTTTCAGTTTTTTCCTATTTTCTCAAAATTCGCTCTAACAAATTTGATTGAAATTTAAAAATCAATTATCTTTTAGATGCACTTTAAAATGTATATTCTCGAAATTGTTTCAAGCACACTTTACTCTTGCATAGGAAAGATAGGAGAAATGGTTTTCATGGTAACAAAATATAATATTTCCCATTTACAGATCCCATTTTACAGATATAAAGCCGTCATCAAAGCCATAGCCAACTTCATCAATAGCTTCAAAATCTCCATATATCAGCTGCAATACTCCACGCTACAGAATTTTGAAATATTTATTTTGTAAACTTTCATTCAAATAAAGGTAATTTATTTTGTAATATGATTTTCTTATTAGGACTTTTAGTTTTAATAATGTTCTTTGTATAATGTTATTATTAAAATGTTTTTTTTTGTTTTTGTTTTTTTTTTTTTTTGTTTTATATGTTTTTTATATGTATATAATTTTTTATGTATTTTGTGAAACTGGCAGAAAGACCGCTGGTCAGGAGCCTAAAAAATAATAATAAAAAAAGATATAATGCCCAAAATGGTTTTTCTGGACTCAGGGAGGTGTAAAACGCGAAGAATCAACAATATCTCGACGTCGAATTTTTTGACGATTTCAATACTTTCTCTTTATATTCTATACGAGAAAGTAATAACAACCATTGTAATATTTTTGAATGTCGCGGGTTCGGATCCCTGGCAGTCCGATGATTTTATTTAAGCCATTTGGATACCAAATAAATATGCCTGCCTTTCTTTATTAATAAATAATAGCCTATTTTTAGTTTTTATATTAAAATATTGAAAACGAATCTGATAAATAAAATGGAATATTCCATATTATAAATTTGAATAGAGCAACTAAAAAAAAGATTGAGGTCTGTTGATTTAATGATTAGTTTTAAAAAAGAGGTTGTTTCATCAGGGATTGAAATGTAAGAGTATTTAGATAAATAATGACGAAAAGCATTTTTTGTTGATTGTTTTCTTTCTTTGTCTATCTAGAAATAACAACATACCCTTTTTTTTGAGTACCTTCACCCGTTTGCCCCCCCCCCCAGGCTACAGCTTCTTCCTTTCAATTCTGGCAGTCATTCAAAAGAAAAAAACGAAAAACAAAAAAAGTCTAAGCGGCTAAAAATAAAAAATTACTTTATTCAAATGGTGATTTTTAATTTTTTTCAATTAAGTAAGGATTTTTTTTATCCAAAAAATATAGAGATTTGGTAAATATTTATTATCATCCTGGAGAGTAGTATGGAGAGAAAAAAAATAATTATTAATTAAAATCTTTATTCGATATAGAGTAGGGTCAGAGCAGTGAGTGACTCAATCAATTAAAACGACATATTTATGCTAAAAGGTAGATATTTTGTTGAGTATTAATTAAAAAATCTGGTGTGACTGGCGCACAGCACACAACTTTCTCTTACCCTTCGGTAAGAGAAAGTTGTGCACTGTGCTGGTCACACCAGATTTTTGTGTCGAGATATATTTAGTTTCCGATAGCACCTTAGTTTCAAACTTGCATTTTAAATGTTGACTGCTTCAAATAAACTATGGTTATTTTTCAAAATTTTAATCTCATATTTGGACATTTTATACACAATATAGAATCGTAAATAAATACAAAATTTCATAAGAATTGGAAAAAAAAAATTTTAAATGCCTAAAAAGTTCTAAAGGGGACCCCCTTTTGAATCGAAATTAACATACAAATCCCTATAGGAAATTAACATTGTTCCTATGCGAAGATAAGGTGGAAAGGGAATTTAAAAAGAGTAGAGAGAGACGATAATGTTTGCAAGTGAGAGAGAGACATATATGTTTTCTTTGAAACAATTAAAGACACAAATAAATTAAAAAAAAATGGGAATTTAAATAATAATTGATTTTTAATCTAATAAAAAGAAAAAGATTTAAATTCCGTTACCATGGCAACCATTTCTATCTTTCCTATGAAGAACAAGAGTAAAGTGGTCTTCAGAAGATTTCAACGGCAAAATGAGAATATACATTTTAAAGAGCATCTAAAAAATAGTTCATTTATGAATTTAAAAAAAAATCCTTGGAGGGAATTTTGAGAAAATCGAAAAAAACTGAAAAAGTACATCAGTAAAGTACTAGTACTTTTTGGCCGATTTTGTTCAAAAGCTTATTTTGAGATTCTTCAAAGGTACCTAAGTTAAATATAAAATTTCAATCCGCTAGCTCAACTCCTTCATGCTAAAAATCTGTCCACACATACAGACACACACACATACATACACACACACGACCAATTTGCGGGACCCACTTTTTTTGGACTCAGGGGACCTCAAAACATGTATATCCATCAAAATCTCGACATCGAATTTTTGACATGATCGCAATACTTTCTCTCTCTATATATTTCATATATAGGGTACGAGAAAGTAATAAAAATAGAACAATATTGGGTCCAAAAGTATAAACAAAGTTCACTTTTAGGGCCGGTTGCTTCAGTTTTAATCAACTAGCTAAATCTCGGATAAGCTAGTTGAGTCTTTTCAGTTTTAGTTAAGCCAATCATTTATAGATATCAGCCCAAATCGTAATTAGTTAGCTAAGACCCAAAGTTCGGTTAACTAAGCGGTGAAATTAAAAACACAAGCTGTTTTTTTTTTTAATTGTTAAATTTTTGTTAAAAAATTAATTAGCTTTAATTATTTTAATTTTTGATATTTATTTTAATTTTAATTTTTAATAATTTTTATAAAATACCTCTGACAGTTAATTATATGTGTGAAAAAACTCATTTTTATTTAATTCAAAGGTTAGGAGGTGTTCTTGTTTACTATATATTTGCTAATTATCGGATAAATATGTTAGTTGACTAGAACTGAAGCAACCGGCTCTTAATTTTGGCAGGAGGTCCAAGGAGTAAAGAAACAGCCAGCAAGATCGTTGTTTTGTTTTTTTTTTTAACACACATTTTTCCCATACATACACTCACACACACATACACACAGTCTTTTAGAACATATAGACGATATATAAATTAATAATATACGTATATATTTGGGGTCCAGGCATTCTTATTTAAGCCATTTGGTACCCAAAATAAAATCATCGGAATGCCTGGGATCCGAACCCGCGACCCTTGGTATAGAAAGACAGCACGCTTACCACTACACTAAGCCCGAGGGCGATCGTTATTATAAATCAATGTAAAAAACTTCAGAATCTTGGATGGGTTGCTTCGAGACACTGTGTGTGAAATATCACCAGTTTGCCATCGTTATTAATTATATAATTTAAAATATATACAGATTAAAACCCTAATGGGCTCTGTAGCGGAAAAGGGTAATTTAAATAAAATTCGATCTGGGTCCAACTTATTGATTATCCATGGACTTACATGCTTAATATTATTGGCCCTTAGAGCGCCGACCTCTGAAAGTCCCTACTTCCTAAATTACATCAGAGAGTAAGTTAAATAAATATTGAGGGATATGAAGAAGGAAAACAAACAAAATTACTTAATTGACGATTCAGATGGCCTTTGCATTCGAGTCGAAATAAAAAAAAAGCATTTTCGACCCAATTTTATTAAAACTTTTTCCTTGGGCTGAAAAAAATATTTCCTTTTTATTTAGAGTCGATAATTGGGCTCTCGGTTTGAAGTTTGTATTTTGTAAATAAATAAATAAAAAAAACTTCTAGGTATTTTTACTAATTAGTAATTAGTTCTTTAATTGAAAATCCTTCAAAGGAAATTAATCAATTATTTAGCAATTGGCCTAAATGAGAATCATCTGTAAAACTTAAAGTGCTTGATTATGTTCGAGCAGGTAAAGGTATTAATTATATTAAAATTTAATGAAAAACGAAAATTTTTTTTGCAAATGATACCATACATTTCACTGACATTTATGTTCCAGTTTATAAAAAAATATATACATAATACTAATTATTTATTCAAACAGGTTATTTTTTTAGGTACCCGTATATGAAATAAAAAATTTGAAAGGAAATTTTTTAATTTGGATAAAGTAAAATGGAAGATTAGCTTATCGGAAAAATAGATCAAAAGTCACTTGAGAGGATAAATATAGGATAGATAACGAACTCTTGTTTGAATTTCCAGGTTGAGGCTGGTTAAGGTAGACGACAGAGCAATTTTCATCTAATGTAAATTTACTTAATATGTGATAATTTTTTTTTTTTTTTTATTTCACAATATTAAGTTGAAAGGGGTGTTAGGTTGAAAGTAACTAAAAGTACAGTATATCGTGCCTGATTAATTAATAAACTTTTAACTAAAGTCTAGTTTTACTTTGAAGTTAAATTAAAATTTTATAAAAATACTTGTTTTCGGATAAACTGTGGTTTATTAGAACAAGGATTCCAATCAGAGACGATGTGGATCCCTAGGGGGTCGATCAAAGTTTCTAAAGGAACTTTAATATTCTAGGGATCTTTTGAAGAATTTTAAAAATTTTATTTTATTTTTAGGAAATGTATTTATTAGATAATAATATCCGTTTTAATATAAATGGAACTAAAAAGTGGCATATGAAAATGTGAGGCAGTGGGAGGGAGACTACCGCTTCCCCAAAAGAATAATGTACCGCCCGCACCGTATTAATATAGAATTTTTATCACTTGAATTTGTAAAATCAAAAATGAAACTAGTAGAAAAATAATAAAACTAATATAAGATTTTCGAATTTCAATACTCATCCTCCAGAGTGCAGCAGTTCCTTAATGCAAAAAAAAATCTGAATTTAATATTTAAAATCATATGTTTGGCAGATTATGAAGATTTATCTGATAAGATTAAATTGGACCAAAGTAAATAGAAATTATTTTGGTAAAATTTGATGATTAGTGAAAGATATTGAATAAAAAAATCAGAGAATGGTCGCCTCCATTCATTCGTTTTTATTTTATCATATTTTACGCACGTGGAGACAAAACAGCTTACGACGATAAACTCTTTTTTTTTTCTTGTTGAATGTACATATTTTATAAATATTTTTCTTTCAAAGAGTTGAGAGAAATAAATTCCCCAGAATGCAATGCCTAATTGCAAGAAAAAGCGCAGTATTATGAGTATCGTTGTGCTAATATTGAATGCAAGCTTAGAGCAAATAACTTAAGCTCTCTTTTTGAATTATATAACACATTTATTTATTTTTTTTATCGTTACCTAAATAATTAATAATATGCAATTATTATTAACTATTGAAATAAATGTTACTTAAATTATTATTAAATGTTTCAAATAATAAATCAAGTTAATTATAAACGATTAAAAAAGGATTATTAATAACAATAATAAGTTTTTTGGTAATAAATTTTCTAGACAACTTTAATAATAAAATAAATTAAATTGATCCGATAACATTTCTGCTTTTTGAATGAATGTGAGGTTCCCGACCCAGTTCCCAGAGGGCCTAAACTAGACTAGACATTCGGACTCAATAATATTAATTTTATATAGGCTTATTAAAATTTTTTATAAGCAAAAAAGTTCAAATTTAACATTCATAATTAGTGTTAATTTATTTTAACACCTCCTTACAAACAAATTTCTAATCTGAAAGCAAAAACTTTTACACAAAAGCCTTAATATTTAGTCAAAAATGTCATATAAGGGTGCTTTTAAGATTTTAGCCTCGTATTTGTTTAATATACAAACAATAAAGTGAGGTTATAACTTTAAACAAAGGGAATAATATCTTATTTAATAGAGTAGAACCTCGCTTACCGAGCACCTCTCATAATGAGTGATTTTGTAAAAGATTGACTTTCTTAACGAGCGACGTTTCGCATAACGAATGGCGAGGAGAGCGGAAGTTCCGGATTGTTAGCATGTTACATCGTCAGTGTCTTGGATGGGATAGTTTTATGGGAAGCATGTCATTGTTTCGCATAACGAGTGTTTTGCTTTACGATTATGATTCTGGAACGAATTATGCTCGTTAAGCGAGGTTCCACTGTATTTTATTAATCTAGGAAATGAATTTTATTAAAGCTGAATTATTAATTTATTTATATAAAAAGTTAAATTTTAACTTCTATTTTTAGAGAATAAACTTGAATGGCAGGAATACTTTATATTTTTATAAGTTCCCACTCCCCTCACAGCGGCGCTGAGTGCAATTTTATAGCAGTGTCTTTATATAAAATTTAATTTTTTTTTTATCTTTCAGGGCCTTCGGCTTTAAGCATTTTATGAAAAATTAAAACCTAGTCCTTTGCCCAATCAAACACGAACTTATCTCGTAAATATGTTATCTTAAACGATATATTACTATTACTATTATTTACAGTCAATTTGAGCGTTGTTTGAGAAAAAATTCCAACTCTTTTCAAACAAAGCTCTACCTAGTTATTGTAAAACCTAGTGTTTAATTTGTATACTTAATTTTAATGGTCAAATTATCTTATACTTAATCACAATATTATAGATAATGAATAAGAAAACCATAATCTAAACAGAATACTGTTTGCCCTATTTATATTGTAAAGCATAGTACAGTGACAATTGAATTTGTATATGAAGAAGGCCACAGAAAGGCCGAAATGTTATTTTTTTTATTTGAGAAAACACTTCTAAATTAAGGCTTAAAAAAGCCTACAAAAAACATTCGCCGTTTGTCTAATTCTGGTGTATCGTATCGTGTAAGGAGAGCACACCAAACCCAATTACCGGTTTCGGACTCAAAGGCTCCTCGCTTTTTATTAAAAATTTCAAGAGTTAAGATATGAAATTTCACAGGCTATCTATAATCTTTTGATATCTCCTTGATAATAATAAGGATAATAAATTCGTCTAAGGAATAAAATTAAGATAAGGTGATAATTGTAATTTCAAATAATCATCTTACAGTTAAATACAAGTTGTTAAAGATCCCGTTATAGAGTGCTGGTCAGGAGGGGAGTGGTCAGCTACAACAAATTTCTTAGCCTGTTAGCTTTAGGAACTTCTCCTCTACCAGCGAGGACTTCTTATTACTCCATTGCCAATATTTATCCATTACAAACATTTCTGCCAAGTTTAAGTATGATGATGATTTCTTTAAATATTTATTAATTTTTTTAAAGTTATCATAAGAATATAAGCCTCAGAAGATAAATGATTAATAATAATTGTATCAAACACAATTCAAGTTTATTTTGTCAAAAAGGAAAGGGTTTAAATAATTGAAATATTGAGATTTCTTGTCAATATTGAATACTATAAAAACATTAGATATCAAGAAGTCTCTCTCCCCTGAATAATAAATATTAGTTTAATAAATTGAAAAAAATAGTATTTCAAGATGGGAAAAGTAACAAAAAATACTTATTAACTTTCTGCGTAGAAGGAATTATTGATTAAATATGGTTTAAGAAAATGATGGGATTCCCAGTTTCATCCAGGTGACATAAAAACAAAAATCTTTTTTTTTTTTTTTTTAATTTCACTTGGCTGATTTTGGGAATCCCGTCCTTTTCTGGATATGATTTAATTCTTTATTCCTCTGGCAAACTCAGAGATGGAGACTGAGTGACAAAGTTAAAGGCCTATATCCTAGAGTATAGGCAACCGCTTTACTGGTTTGTCTAAAGGGTAGTCTTAATCTTCCTTTCCAATTTGGTAAACTATAATAAAATTAGAATATTTGTTTTTTATATTAATACATTAACTTTTGATTTTAATATATGTAATATAATTGCAAGCTAAATTTAATGAATGAGACTATTTTAATTAATTTTCATTTAAAAAATTGAAATAATAATCAATATAGATAAAGCCCTCGGGCTTGGTGTAGTTGGTAGCGTGCCTACCTTCTATACCGAACGTCGAGGGTTCGGACCCCATGCAGTCCGATGATTTTATTTAAGCCATTTGGATACCAAATGGCTTAAATAAAAATGCCTGGACCCCCAAAAGATATTATAAATAATAACTGTTATTGTCAAAGTCTTATATGGCCTAAGTTGCCGAAAAAACTGTATGAATGTGTGTGTGAGTGTGGGAGTGAATGAGAAAAAAAAGAAATAAAAATTTTTTATAGGAGAATACTTTTGGAAATAGTTTATAGAAAAATATCAAAAAGTAAACTCAACGGTATTATTGAATATTTGATGACTGTTAATGATATTAGCAAATATACCAGAAATTTTTCTCAATTTCTATATGTGATTTAAAACACACAGCTAGAAATCAATAATAAATTAAAAGAAACTCTATAAATTATTAATAATATTGATACTAACAGTAGGCCAATATCAAATTTTAATGTGAAGTATATAGAAAATCGAAAGAAAATAAATAAATAATTCAAAAAATAATCAATCAAATTGGAAAATAAATATAACAACTCCATAACTTTATAAGTTACCAACTAGAAAAGAAAAAAAATTTGTTCGAGAAGAGTTTTGATGTTAAAATAATCACTGATGGACACAAGTTTAACTTAATGGAATAATTTGATGAATAGATAAAGACGGATGCTTTGGTTTAGAAAAGAGAAGTCCGATCAAGTCGATAGTAATTAATTTTTCTTAATTACAAAAAAAAAAAAAAATTAGGTTAATGAGAATATTAATATAAAATTTGTTTTAAAAAAAATTTAATATTATAAACTAATAACAAGTTCATTGTATAATAGATTATTATATAATCCAAGGATATACTGTATTCATTTTTCTTTTATTAATGAATTAAATTTAAATTAATATTCGTTAGAGAGCTTAAGTAACGTAATTAATGAGCAAGATTAAATCAAAAGCAGCCTTTGGAGAAAAATGAGTTTCTAAAACAAGAATTTGAGTTAAACATAAAGATTTTTGTTCACCATCATTTCTTTTGATTCGTCATTTAGACCCCTACCCTATTTATTTTAATTAATTGGTAGGATTGGCAGGAATATATTTCCTATAACCAGGGCTGTAGCCATAATATTTTTTCTGAGGGGGGGGGGGAGGTTCGGATGTTCCGAGAGCAGATCTCCCACCCCCTACGAATCGAATAAATTTTAAGGTGCGCGTCTCGGGGTGCTAATTTTGGGAGTTTCCAGCGGCCACAATTTTGAAGCTATCGACCTCAAATTTTTTTTTTAATTAAAGCTATTTAAAATATCTACAACGTATAGAAGACCTTTTTTTGATTTTCGAAAAAATAAATTTTTTTTTTAGATTAATTGCATTAAATAAAAGATATTTTTTAAAAATCCGCTCTATAACTTATAGATAATTTAATTAGTAATCATTGTGTTAAAAAATATTAATTTTCTACCCTTAATTAATTAGCTGGAAACTTTAAAATGAAATGGAATAAATCCCTTGTATTCCTATGGGAAAAACTAACGCCATCTCTTGCCGCCTAGAGTAACTCGGTAGTCAATCGTGTTCTAACGGCTTTTCGAGACGCGCACCTCAAAGTGGCCTGGCACTCAATGAATTTAAATAAAAAACTTTTATTTATTTATTTAATTAATTGTCGATAATCACGACCTTCATCAGGACGATTAATTGTTAAAATACAGGATATTGAGTATTATTATTTGCCATTGTTAATTAAACAATATATAGACAATAATTTAACAAATCATATATGTATTATAGTGAGTGACCAGCTAGCTTGGAGCACAATAATTAATATATTATATCATTATAATAAAACTAAACGGTAGACTCAAATTAATTTATCTCTCATTTCATCTGATAAGTTTTCATTTCAATTGACTTTTGAAATTGTTTTCGAAGCTAACGAATTATAAAATTTCAATTTTAATCACAAGTGATATTAGAAAATTTAACGTCTAAGGTTCAAATAAGAGAAAATTGTTAATAATAAAAAGTTTCTGAAGGTTTCTTTTTTTTTTTTTTTTTTTTGAAGCGCGTGTAAAGCGATTTCCTGGGAATCGGTCTTATAGTTAAGGGGGAGGTGGCGGAACTAAAATTTCTATCTATACTAACATTGTAAGTTCCATAACCAAGATCTATTTTAGATTTATTTAAATTTTCATCAAATTATAGATAAATAAATAACACTAGGTTAAGTTTCAAAAGGTTTTTATTTTTAGCTAATGCGCATTTCGACACATCATCTTCAGATGTATGACACAAACTAGATTGTCAATAAATGTAATAATTTGTGTCAGAGCTCTGAAGATGATGTATTAACGTCGAAATGCATAAGCTAAAAATAAAAATCTTTTGGAACTTAACCTAGTGTTATTTATTTTTTACATATGGGTGAATTAAATATTCTCAAGATTCTAAATATAAAAAATAGCAACTTTTGATTGTGGTATTTTCAAAATTAAAAAAAAATATAATAAATTTTTCAGCGAAATTTTTAAGATAGAGAAGAAAAATAATTTTTGTTTCAAGTGTTCTCAATATACATGCATTTTTCATTTAACTAAAATAATACTATTACCTATTACTATATTATTTATAATAATACAGTATTATTTTTACCAATTTCTTTGATTAAATTACTTTAACATTGCCAAGAATACCAAGTTTTCCTAAAATAGTTAAATCAAATTATAGGAATATAAAAAGGTATTTAGGGAAAAATCAATTAAATGAGCTAATAATTAAGAAAAGTTAGAAAGTGTTGTTTTACATTTAGTCGCCAATAACCTGCACCTGAATGAATAGAATAACATACAGTGAAAACGCCTATTAATCTAACGGTGTTTTTATCAAATATAATTTTGAAATGTCAAGTTTTTTAGTTAAACCGGTTGGTTAATAAATAAATATTGAATAAAACAAAAACTGTATGAGATAGTGATTCTTAATTCCGTTAATTTCAAGTGGCCATGGCGCAAAATTAAAGATAGAGAATGAGGAGAAAAAGAGGTCAAGTTCAGACCATTCGTCCATTATGTACGGTGAGGCCCCAAGTCAAAAACACGGATTTATTTTCTCACGCTTTTTCTAATTGAAAATACCACATATGCTTCAAATTATTCATTTTTTTTAAGAATAGAGAAAAAAATGTTTATCTCTGAAAAAAATTAAAGATCTTATTTAAGGTCCATATGTCGTGTAATTATTCGGCTAAGAAAAAATTTTTAATCATAAAATACGGTAAATGTGATTATCTATCAATTTAATGCAACACAAGAGGAGATGGGAGGCAACGGATAAGAGCAACAATCACCACAATCGTTGTGGTTAAGTTATGCCAAGCGTGGCGAAAGCTCGGGATTGGTGACCCCGAGTAATCAGCGTGTGGAACGTCGCCCAGTAGATACTATGTATTTTTAATTGTCAAAATAAATTAATCACCCCTAAACCGAAAAAGGGTTAAAAAAAAGGCGAGAAGGAAGTTTATATCTTAAAAATGAAGTGCAGTTGGGATGTAGTACAAGATGCGCACAAATTTTGGGTTTCGGTCTATGAATAGATCATCATTATGCCAATAATCTTCTGATTTCCGTAAATAAAAAATGTTTGATAATAGTGAAAAAATTTCATAGTTGGATGGAGGGATTTTATGAGGCTGTAATCCTCATTTTTAAAGTACTTAGGGCCACACCAAATTGGGCCCTTCATGCTGTTGGGTGAGATCTCCCATTTTCCTAAAGGGGGGGGGGAGCGTCGAAAATGTTGGTATTTTTTGCAGAAACGGGGTTTCAACCCCGAGCCATGTTGAGACTAGATTCGGACGGAGCTCGAATTTAATTCAATTGTTTTATCAATCTAATGTTTGAAGTCAGAGCAGACGATCGTGAGAAAATGCGCTAAACATTTATTTGAAATTAATAGAAATATTTCTTTAGGTCTAAAATTTATTCATAACTGGTTGAAATTACGAAGATTAGAAAAATAAAATTTATTTTGTTAGAGTATCTAAAAAGAGTATTTTCGGAAAATTGCGCCTGATTTACCCATTGAGCCACCAACAGTCATTTAATTTATGAATCATTTTTTGACTATCAGGATTCTTACGAGGTATGAAGTAAAATTATTTGGTTTTATATTTAAAGAAGATAAAAGAACGATAAAGGGTTGCGCATCTCAAAAATATAAAAATTTTAAATCTTCATATGAGATGGCGTGGCACACTAAGCTAAGGGCGTCGATAAAAAAAATCTAAACAATAGGTTTTATTTTTAATGTAATATATGTTAAAGAGCCCTAGGCCTTGGTTATAAAGGGTTAGTACAAATTCCTCGGTGAGAAACTCCTCTTCTAGCTCTTTAGGGCTGGATTGGCTTTAACAAGAATGAAAATATTAGGTCAAGTGTATTTTAAAGATGGAACAAAGTACTCCTAGTTCTTCTTAAAGAAAGAAAGCATTCTCCCTGTTTTTTATGTAGAAATAGTTAAAAAATCTCAACAATAAATTGTTGCAGGCAAGCATTTTTTTATTATGTCGTCGTCGACGCTTCCGGTCATTCATCGCTCTCTTCTTCAAAACGGATAAATTTTCAAGTTTTATATACAGGTGTCTAATATATACCATGGTATATATAAATAATTTATTATTATATTTGTATATAACCTTTAACATTTTAACCGTCTTGAGTAAAAGAGAGAAGAGTAACTCGAAACGTTGAATATAATAATTTTTTAATTTTTTGAAATAAAAATTTTATTCCATCCTTGGCTTCAATCATCAAACATCAACAGCCTTAAAAGGAAATTATTTTCGAATACAAATTCTATCCAGCAAGATTTTATTTAAAAGAGGAATCTAAAAAATATGCATTTAGAGAATTCCTTTAGCATAGGGTGCATAAATTTGTTAGTGTTGGTTGCTGGAAGGGAGAAATGAACCAATTTCAATTAATTGTACCAGTATTATATGTTACTGTTAATTTCTAGAGAGATTTGACAGATGAGATACTTTCGAGCACTTAATTGAAGAATTCATGAGTTGATCATTTGGATTGCCTACCTTCCAGCAAGCAAAAAGAGTTTCCTTTTCCTTTATTTTTTTCGAATTTTACTTGGAAGCAGAGATGGGCAAAATCTACTAAAAAAGAATCTTGAACCAATCCCAATATCCGGATCCGATTTAAAAAAAAATGAATCTAAATAATTAAAGTTTAAGTTCTAATTCTAGATCCTAAAAGAGAATTTGGATCCAAATCCAAATGGGATTTAAATCTAAAATGATCAGGACCCTCTCTGCTTGTGAGAAAAATTAAAAAAAAAAAAAAAAAAAATAGGAAGTTAAATAAATATAATTTTCTTTAAAAGAAAAATCAGCATTTTCTTGATTATTTAATGCCCAATATATCATGAATTTTTATTTAAAAAGATATAGGCTATAGAAATAAATGTATGTCATACATACGAATAAAATATTACATGGCATTTCAAGAAAATTTATTAATATGATTATGAATTAAGTGTAAGGCACAAGGGAGAAATAAATATTGAAGCTGAGAGAGAGAAAAAAAAGGAGGCGAGTTATTTTCTATTTATAAATAAATACAGTAATAAGAAGTGAATGAGAGTGGGAGTGAGTTTGTGAAGAAATAAATTATAACTCTATAAGAAATTTAATTTAAATTTCCAGGTGATTTTTATTTGAAATAGAATATATTTCGTTTAAGGTCTTTTTAGGCTTCTAAGCCCATGTAGACCCCGTCCATATTAATAGAATATAGATCTACAGTGAACGCCACAATTAAGTCCCCACCTGATAGCTTTAGTCTTAAGTATATGGTAAATGGTGAAATAATTTTAAATTTGAAAAGGTAAAATAAAATCATCTGTACCAGATTTTACGTTTTACCAGTAACCAAAAACGAATAAAACAAAACATTTTCAGTTTTTTCTCTAATATCTTTCTTCATGGACTCTAAATTATTATTTTGAAACACAATGGTTCGTTTGGAAATTAAAATTGATACAAATTAGTTTGAGACCCAAAATAAAAATTATGGTAATCCTAACGAAGTTATTATTTCCTTTCTATAAATCCTTTGAAGAAGTCTAGCTAATCCTAGATCTATTTCTATCCGACTTTTTTATCCTTACTAACACAAACTGACTTCCCGAGTTTCATTGGTATGTAAAGTGGTATGCAAAAGAACATTTAATAAAATAGATAGAGCAGTGATGAAAATAAAACAGTGGTATATAAAAATAAAATAACTCCTAGCACAAAAGAAAATAAGGGAAATGATAAAAAATAGAATATTTTATTTCAATAGGCGAACTTAGGTGGGGGGGGGGGGGGGGGTAACAAAACGTGTATATCTATCAAAACTCAACATCGAATTTTTGACATAAACTTTCTCTCTAAATATTAACATATAGTCCTATAGATAAGAGAAAGTAAAAATTAATTATTTTTAATTTTTAATATTTATTTTAATTAAATTCAATTTTTAATAATTTTTAAAATGTCCCTTATTTTCCTAACTTCACAAAACTTTCCTTATCCCCCCCCTATATGTGAAAAAATTCATTTTTTTAACTCGAAGGTTCTTGTTTGTATATCGATGATTTGCTATTGGTCGGATAAGTTTGCTAGTTGACTAGATGTGAAGCAACCGGCCTTTTTTATAATATAATTGACATTGAGTGCATAAATAGTTTATGAGATAACTTGTCGATTGAAATTACATAGAAAAATATTTTTACTGGTGAAATTATCATCACAAGAAATGATTTATTCAAAAAATTATTGAAAATTTATAAGATCCTTATAATTGAACAAATTATTAATTCTAGAATTTTTTTTTTTCTTAATAATAAATCTTTTAATATATTTATTTTTAAGTACAGGAAGTTGAGATGTGACTTTTGATGTAGGAATGTCTCATCATCATTTATCTCCCCATGGAAAAGAGTGAGAAAGAAAGAGGGAGAGAGAGAGGAAGGGGAGGGGGAGAGAGAGATCATTAATATTCAATCAAAGTCCTCAAATGGTTTATCACCATATTTGATGCGCTTACACAACGAGTGTTAATCTTGAACAGTTTCAAATAAAAGCAAACCAACATGGCCATCGAATGTTCATTCACTCTTTTTTTTCCCTTGGCAACAAAAATATTGTTCCATTTTTCATAGTATATTAATATTTAAAAATTCAAATAACTGAATTCTGGTGTATATTTTAATAATTTTATTGTCTATTTTTTTTTTAAATTAAATAAAATTATATTGTTATCCATCTTTTTGTAGGATAAATTCAATTAAACGTTTTTTTTTTTTCATATTTCAAAGATATCAAACAAAAGTAAAAGAGGTTTACAGAAATTTTTTTCTTTTTTTTTAGAGGACATATTGAAGATAAACATTTTCCCTTGAAAACGTATCGGAGAGATAAAATGACATCAGTAAACTGACAAACCAAAAGCAGAGAAAAATGTATGAAATTGAGATTCAGTTTTTTATAAAATATTTATTTTTTCTTCATTTATTTATGTATTTGAAGAAAATGCCTTGTTTTAACAATATAAAAACTTATTGTCTAAAGAAAAAAGATTTCCTTGTATATTTTGTGTATCGAGCACTTTGGCACACACCAATCCTATTGCTCTGTTTCGGACTCTAAAACCCTTTCACCTTCCTAAAAAATTATCCCCTCGACCAACCTAAGAATCACCTTCATTTTTTTGCTAGTATCGACCATAAAAATGTAAAAAAGTAGGAAATAATTTACAGTAGTAAATTCAAAGGGGCGCTCTCACTGGAGTTTTTCTTGACATTAAAAATTTTATTTGGTGACTGATCGTTATGAGAAATATTTCTTTCGATTTGAAATGAAAAATTGATGTGAATCGATGTGTCACATGACCTTATAATCATAAAAAAAGTCACGTGACCTGATAGATGTTTTTGATGATGACGTATTGACTCGTGGGGGCGCCTCTACTTAAATATACAACTATCAAAAAAATGAGAGGTTATTTCCTCCATATTTAAGAAAAAAATGGCCACATATTGATGACATGTAAACAAAACATTCAAAATGTAAACAAATGGAAAAATTGCGGTAGGGAACATTTAAAAAAAACAGGAAGTGCTAGAGACCAAAACTTATTTGGAATCAGTTTTTTATGCTGAATAAGTATATGTAATTATTATTTTTCTACGACCCTTAGTTCAGGCCGTAATTTTTATGCGTACGGACAGACAGACAGACGGACACCGGAATCTCTGCATAAGCTCTCTCCCTTAGTACTACGTACAGTGAGGGCTAAAAAAGCAGCGGTTAATAACAAACGCTCTTTAAACCGAAAGACAGACTTCTTTCATCGCCTGTAAGAGAGGAAAGATGTTTGTTCTGACGTTTGTTGAGGGTGAGTGGAAGAAATCCTAGCCTTAGCCCGGGTAATTCGCGGTCGCCAAAAAATTCACAAAAAATTAGCGCAAAAAGTTTTTAGTCCGAGAGACAAGACTTCAAATGACAAAAATAAGTATGACGCCTTCCTTATATTTTTTTTGTCCAGGAAAAAAATTTCATATTCGGTATTTGCAAAATTTCATATTTTTTTTTTTTTTTTTTTTAATTTTTCATTTTCTCATCATTCTTCTGATGATATCTTATCTGTTGCTTCCGGCGGCCTTTGAAATTTTCTAATGGACATTCTAGACGTGCCTTAATCAGAAGATCTCTATGACAATGTTTTAACCAAGGCCGCAGATAATATGATGTCATAGAAAATACATACCTTCAATTTAATTATATGAGTTTTATTTTATTTATTTATTTTTTTTTTTTTCAATTAATTCATTTAATAATCAACAGAGATTTCATAAACCCTTTGTTATTAAACAAATTTCCTATCAAAATATGAAAAAACTTTTTAACTTTGCCCATCAAACGGGGCAGGTAAAGTTAATGTAATCGTAAAAAAAATCGAAATTTTTCTGAAGCTGCCAAAATGCGTTTTGAGGTCCCCTGAATCCATTTAAGTAGTTTTTGGAATGATGTCTGTTTGGGGGGTGGGGGTGGGGGGTGTGTCTGTGGTAATTTTTTTCGTCAACGAAAATTCAAAAAACTATTTGTTCAATTGTTTTGAAATTTTGCACACATAGACTAGGGGTAGAGGCCAAGAACTGAAAAGCTTTTGGTAAACATTGGACCAAGGCTCTAGGGGGGAACCAATATTTTTTTCTTAAAAACCTATAATTTTTTTTTTTATATATTCAGAAACTAGACTTTCTCCCGAGTAAAATGATATATGTAAAACATCGGACCATTAGGGGGGGGGGGTCTAGGGAGTGGGCAATATTTTTTTCTTTAATAGTGAGTGGGCAAAGTTGTGCGTTCGGCTTAGTCTGACCCTTTATTTATTTAATTACCGAGATTATAAAAATACAAAAATAAATACAAAATCAAAATAATATTTTTGAAAAAAATAAATAAAAAAAAAAACTATAAAAAAATGAGCATTAATTTTTTTTTTTTTTTGCTTGTAGGAAGGAAATCAAAATCGGCTCGGGCCACACATTAAGTTATTGATTTATTAAGACATCTTGTGCTAGGAAACAGTGGTCCCAAACTATAAAAATTTAATTCAAAAGAAGTGAATGAAATATACAAGTACGGGAACTAATAGCTTCAGATGACAAAAAAAAATCTTAAAAATTAGATTGTTCTCCTTCTATGCAGCCACATATAAAGTAATTTAGTAAGTGCCCCTGGTTGAATAGAATATATTCTTTGTCTTTAGAATGTCTCAAATCTAATTGGTAAGCGAAGAGAGTAGTAATTTACATGTTAACTATATTTGTATTCTTAATCTTAAATTCGCTTACATTTATATCTTATGATTTTGCATTCTAATCTTGTAAATTCTAACAAGTTTAAGTGCAATTAAGTAAATTTGTATAAATGGATAAAATAATTTTTACTTTCTCTTACCTATGTATATATGTAATATATATATAGAGAGAAAGTATTGGATTCATGTCAAAAATTCGATGTCGAGATTTTGATGGATCTTCACGTTTTGAGGTCCCCTGAATCCAAAAAAAAAAGTGGTTTTCGCGACATGGTCTGTCTGTCTGTCTGTGTCTGTCTGTGAACAAAATATCTCAAGAACGAAAAGAGCTAGGAGGTTGAAATTTTATATTTAAGTTAGGCACCCCCCTGGGACGTGACACGAAGCTTTTGAACAAAATCGACCAAAGAGTACTAGTACTTTACTGATACACTTTTTCAGTTTTTTTCGATTTTCTCTAAATTTGCTCCGATTTTTTTTTAAATTCAAAAATCAATTATTTTTTAGATCTTCAATAAAATGTATATTCTCATTTTGTCATTGAAATCTTCTGAAGACCACTTTACTCTTGTACTCCATAGAAAAGATAGGAGAAATGGTTGCCATGGTAACAAAATATAAATATTTTGCCATACTTATAAATTTTACATCTGAATTCAATTGTATCCTACTGTCGGAAACTAAATACATGTAGACACAAAAAATCTGGTGTGGCACAGAACACAACTTTCGATTACCGAAGGTAAGAGAAAGTTGTGTGCTGTGCGCCAGACACACCAGATTTTTTTATATGTTATTTAATATCCGATTATTGTAAATTAACGTCCTGTGAATTATGAGACAAGATTCTTATCACTCACTGAACATGGATAACAGAATTCAATCACCCTAGCTAGCTATCACAAGAGCAATAAGAAAATTTAGTACCATTAATGAATAATTATTATATTAATTTTTTCTGAGATTGTTTAACACATGTTCTCAAATTTAACAGTTGGTATTGAAATAATAATAATACAGTAGTATTAATATATTCAATGTTTTGAATTTTTTTAGCAAATTATATATACTATAGTGGATCGAAAGAAAGGTGAGTTGGTTGTTTTGATTTTTGTCAGCTTTCGACATGTTTGGCTTAGAAAAAGAGATTTTTCCTTTAGAAAAACAAACTTTGGCGCATTTTTTTATTTTTTTTTTAATTGAATAAGGTAGAAAATAAGATTATTAAAAGTATAAAGCCCTTTAATTTGTAAAAATCTGGTGTGACTGTCGCACACCAGATTTTTCGTGTCGACATATATTTAGTTTCCGCCGGTATATTAGAATTCAAGATGTAAAATTTATAAGTATGGGAAAATATTTATATTTTGTTACCATGGCAACCTTCTCTCCTATGAAGTACAAAAGTAAAGTGGTCTTCAGAAGGTTTCAATGTCAAAATGAGAATATAGATTTTAAAGAGAATCTAAAAAATAATTGATTTTTGAATTTTAATCAAAATCATTGGAGCCAATTTTGAAAAAATCGAAAAAAACTAAAAATCTACATCAGTAAAGTAGGGGAGAGTGGAGTACTTTGTCGCTCGGATACTTTGTCACAATTTCAATATGGGAAAATTGGGAGGGGGTAGGGGACAAAGACCAAAAAAAAGGAAAGAAAGGATAATTAATACAAAATAATTAGAATTAATTTGTATTCATTGGGCAATAACTTTTTATTGGGTTTATCAGAAGTTGAGAAAATGATAAATAATATTAATTTAAAATGTAAAAATAATTATATACAATAAATATCACTTAAATATATAGTAATTACTCTTGTACGAGGCACGTGTAAGGTTATAGTGTAAAAAAAAGTTGACAATAGAATCGACGGTAAATGGTTTAATTATTAATTTTAGGTTTTATGTCGATAAAGAAATCAAATCTTTAGATCAAAATCTCTCAAATACAAAGAAGTATGAGTAGATAAAATAAGACTTTTTCTACGTAAATAAGAAATTTTCCAATTTTTTTTTATTTAATTTATTTAAGGTCTTTTTCGGCACTTAAGGCCATTTAGACCGCATCCATATTTATTTCAAATGATTGGTAGTCAATTCAAATGAAATAAATTTTTCTCTCTTGGTACGGGAAGCGAACCCACGACTTTAGGCACGAAAAGTCAGTCTCCAGTTTCGAGGTTTCAATAAATATTTACTTTTATCATTTGTACTATATATGCTTAGATGCTAGCAAATCTGTGAAGAAAACTATATGCCTTTGAGAGGGAGAAATTTTATTGCCAGGGCAAATATGTCTATTAACTCTTTTTTTTATGTATGACCTCTAACGATAATTATTATTTCAATCTTTAAAGCTAATTAGGGGTTAGATACTTTTGAGATCTATGGTTATTCAAATAAATTATTATTATTATTATTATTACTTTTGAGATCTAATTAAAAAAGTAAAAATGAAACAATCTCAAGGGAAAACATTTTGAGTGTAAATATTCTAAATAAATATCTTCTTGTGTTTATGTTTATAATTTGCTAAAGTTTATATGATTCTCTTTGTGTACGAATTCAGACCTACAAACAATAGCACACGAGAGCTTATTTTCACTAATTTTCTCTTAGATTCGGCCTTAATTTGGCCCCTTTTCCTTATTTAAATATATTTAGAATTTTTTTTATTTAAAAAAAAAAATAAATAAATAGCCATGGCCTACCTACTAGACTACTTCGCCATTGTCATATAAAAAGCCTTACTTGTAGTATATAAGCTGAGTGAATTTTTAAACGCCATTTTCTCCGGAACTATTGAGCGTTGCGCGTTACTATTTCAAGGGGTGAACCCCCTAAAGATCTACAATCATCACCCGAAGTCTCATCCCCAAATAAAATCCCAAGGTCGTGCCCTAACCTTGTAAGTCAGAGAGGGAAATTCAAAATTTCAAAAAAGTGAGCAAGAATAAATTTGAAGCATTTGCTCGTCGAAGGCGAGCAAGGGGGTCCAGGGGGGGGGGCCTTCGGCGGGCTTTTCCACATATATTTCCATATATAGTTTTGCAACGATGGAATTTTATCTTTTGCGGATGAAAGTTTAGTAGCTTTTATTATAATGTAAATCATTTTTATTTCACCCTCAAAAAAAATTCTTTAATCCATTTCATTCTCAAACTAAGAAATTAGCTCTTTATTATATAAGATTAAATTAAATTATTACACCTGGCTAAAACAATGGTAATTTGATATTAGTGAAAATATAATACATAATTCTATCAAATTCTTACAAATGTTTTTTAATTCCCTTCCAAGTCTAAGCATTGAAATAAGAAACAAAGATTTTATTTCTTGAACGAAATTTTAAATGTACAAAACGAACAAACAAACCATTATAAAAGAAAAGACCAAAATTTAAGAAAACTTCTGTCTGTGATTAAAGCGCAATAAAGCAGGTTCAAAATTATTTATAATTAAAGCAAATTAAATGTTTTAGAGTATATTGATTTCTTTTTAAAATGTTAATAAAATTTAGACCTTTATAAAAAAAATATAGGTTAAATAAAATTTAAGACATTAAACATTTTAATTTAAAAATATATAGATTAATTTTTTTAATTGATGATAAGCTAGATGAGTACAAGAGAGATATTAACTTAATGAGAGTGTGGAGGAGGTGAGGGGGGGGGGGGGAAGAAGAGAGCGAGATGCTGAGAAGTTTTACCGTTAAGTATGTATAAGGAAATATTTGCAAGTCTTCAATAATTTCATTAAAACTAGGTCACAATTCACGTCACAGGGAATTTTTCTTTTAAAAAATATATTCCAAACAATTTTTCGATTTTTCATCTATAAAAACGCATCTCTTATCTAGGAAGAGAAACAAATCTGATAAATCATTTCAATCAAATTCGGGGTCAAAGGTCGATTTTTTGATTAATATAAATTAATCAGAATACTCTGATGATGACATGTTAAGTTGTCGAAATATCAAGTGTATAATTTACTAATTAATTGAAACATATAGCCAAGTGTTATACTTATTTATTAATTTATATTGATTAATCTTATCTACGTATTTCAACTAGAACCGTAGGTTAAGAGCCTTAATCTAACGGGGAGGTTTGACAACTGCAGATGGGTATTTCGCTCTGGAACAAATTAATCTAAAAATCCGGCAAAAATTGCATGTAAAAACTATCGAATTTATTCTATAATTTTTTTTAACCCTTTTCGGCTACAAAGGCCATTTAGAGGAATTTATTTTTAAAATACATTGGCTAGTATGGGGACGTTCCACACGCTGATTGCACGGGGACACCAGTCCCGAGCTTTCCCCGCGCTTAACTGGCATTGCTTAACTGCAACTATTCTGGGGACTGTTGCTCTTTTCAGTTGACAGGCCTATTCTATAATTGTATGAAGAAGAAACTATCATTATTATTATTATTTGAAATTCTTATTGGGGTCCCCGTTTATTTACCCGAGATGTTTTCGTGGTACAGTCAGTGCCACAAGTGTAAGAGTGGAGCCTTGAGCTTAGGCAACCAAAATGCATAGCTGTTGAAAGTGTCTTAAAAATAGGTTTTTCCCTTTAGTTGTATTTATAAAAGATGATTTATTTATTTTAAAAATATTGGTTTGGTTGACTAGTTCAAGACTCCAATCTCGAGCACATTTGTGGTTCGACTCTACGAAGATATGCATATGAAACCCAACCGGCCTCTAGCCATAGCCATCCATCTACCTGCATCCCGTGAAGTTACAGCATTTCCTATCTCTAAAAAGGAATCCTGCGTTCATTTCTAATGAACTAATCTTAATGTCCAGTTCCACTCGTTTTTACCTATACTCTTCTATGAACGGGAAGATGTCCTAGTTTGAGGAGAGACTCTTTCATCTCAGACGTGTAGTTAATAGTAGGCCTATTTATTAATAGTATTTATTTGTTTTAGGCGAAATTTGATAACAATCGTTTTATTGTTTTAGTTTTTGTGACAAATTTGGTCAAGTTCATCTCGATGTCTAGAAAGCGTTTTTATAGCCAGACTAAACAGACAAAAAAATATGTCTTTGAAAAATGCTTATTTTCAAGGATATTTGAAACACGTTTATCTGATTAAAAAATAAATCTAAGTCATCTGAAAATTTAAAATTAGGCATAATAATAAAATTACAAACAAATATCTTTATTAATCTCATTTTGGGTTCTGTTAGAGAGTTTTGCTAAATTCGCAAATTTATTATGAGAAAACATTTAATAAAAGAAAAATAATTTATAAACCTGTCAATTTTTAGTTAGGGACCTAGGACGAAGGAGCCCAGGTTCTTCCGAAATTTATAAAATATGATTTTCTTAATATTGTTAAAAAGAATCCAAAATGTATTGTAAATACTTTATTTTTATAGCCCACTAGAGCTTCTTAAAAAAAAATCCCTGAAATAAAAACTTATATATGCCACTACTGAGGAATCCCCGTCTCTTTTTTGCTAATATGCGCTCGGTTCTATAAATTATAATGAAGGATGGAGATATCAGCCAAATTAGAATGTTCAATGTTCAATAAAATTCTCAGAATTAGACGTTTCGGCCTGAATTTATTTGGCCTTCTTCAGTTATTGGAAATTATACACATATTGCAAAGCACACATTTGATTGGACCAGGATTATAATAATAAAATTATTGACATATCATGGTTCAATCACATCTGTGTTTTGCAATATGTGTAGGCCTATAATTTCCAATAACTGAAGAAGTCTAAATGATTTCAGGCTGTAACGTCTTATTCTGTTTTTTTTTTTTTTTTTTTTTTTTTTTAACCTCGAGCATTCCATTTTGGCTGAAATCTCCATCCCTTCATTATAATCACATTTCAGCTACAACTTCAAGGTTCTATAAATTGTTAAATATTAAAAGAGAAAAACTTTTTAATTTCCTAATTAACTATTTTAATTCCAATTTTAGTTAAATTTCCTGATGTAAAGTAAAATATTCCTCCATATTTGGTTAATTCAAGCTAATGCCTATGGAATGAATATGTTGATATTTTTGTATTTCGAGTGTTATTTAGATGCAAAAAAATCAAACTGTGGCTTTATCTTTATTTTAAAATTCCAAGGTCTTTTTGAATGAAAAATTCAATTGATTTTAATATTTTTTTATTGTTATTTTCTTCTCGACTTTAAGTAAAAAAAAAATATATATATATATTATTGTGGTAAAGCATGAGTGTCAACTCATTTGAATTCGCAGGCCATTTTTTATAGAAGTTTATCTCATGTACCCGCGAAAAAATTTGTTAACAATTATTTAAAAATAGAAGAAGACTTTATTATATGAAACAGCGAAAAGAGAATTTTATTGTTGTAAACCTAAGAAAAATAAAGGGAAAACTATATTTTTCAACATATGGAAAACTAGAATTAAAGAAAATTTTCGATAGAATAAAATTTTCAAAGCCCTCGGGCCTTGGTGTGGTTGCTAGCATGCTGACCTTCTATACCAAGGGCCCCGGGTCCGGTGATTTTATTTAAACCATTTGGATACCAAATGGCTTAAATAAAATGCCTCCCCTAATACATAAATATTAACAAATAATGGGTATCGTTTAGTCTTATATGGCCTGAGCTGTCGAAAAGACTGTGTGTGGGGGGGGGTGAAAGTGTGTGCAAAAAAAAAAAAAAAAATTCAAAAGGTTTAAGGCCAAATGTATCTGAATTTTGACATTCCTAACAAACCACGAGTTTCTTGTTTTGAATGATCCAGATTTTATAGCTGGAATAGTTTGAGTAAGTATAATAAAAAGAATAGCATCTATTGTATATTTTCATTTATTAAAGCCCCACTAGGGTTGACGTTTCGGTCTTGATTAAGACCATCTTCAGAGCTTATGTGCTGTCAACAACAAGCTCTGAAGCTTGGAGGCTGTCAACATCATGCTCTGAAGATGGGCTAAAAATCAGCCTACTGGGACTTAAAAAATGAAATTTATATCTTATTCTTTTTAATTACTCAACGATTCTTGTTTTGTCTGCTCTAAGCAATCGCTGTCGCGGGCCCAAGTGCATCCACGGTCTATTATGCGTCGGCGACACGATTTCCGGAACTAAATTATAAATGTTATTTTTATACTTATAAAAAAAAAAAATAATTTTATTTCTATCTGTCTTCGCAACGCTTATGGAAATTTTTTATTATGCACTTATTTCCAAAACTTGTTTTAGGGAATGATGATTAATGGATATGGGAATTGGAATTTAAAATCAGGGCTGGAAATTTATTATTCCACTTGTAAAGAAGGACGTTTATTTATTTAGTGTATCCCCCCCCCCACCTCCCCCGCGTAAACCAGAGTAAAAATGATTAAAAATGATCGAGGGATACCCGCCCGCAGCAGGTCTGCATAGTGAACCTTGAGGGACACTCAGGGATATACAAGTCCACACCAGGGACACACAGGGACACCCCCCCCCCAAAAACTGTAGATCGAAAGTGACTAGAAGAAGCCCCTAGACCTGCTGAGGGCGCATGTATCCCTCAATTATTTTTAATCATTTTTACTCGGAAAGAATGAATTTGATATAATGAATTTAGAATTTGTGTATGTACTTGCGAGAAGTTAGTTTATGCTATCACTTTGAATAGAAACTCAATAAAATCAATTTTCTGTTATTGCTCCTCAAAGGCTTCTAATTCTATATCAGAATTATCTCAAACAAATTAGACAAGAAATTTAAAAGATATAATAGAAAAATACTTTACTTGGTAAAAAAAAAATTCCAAAAAAATTTATAAGGGACTTGTCAAAAAAAAAAAAAAAAATTAAAATTATTTTGTTGTATAATATTTCAATTCTACAGGCTTGAGTCGGGAGGCCTGGCAAGAAAGAAGAGCAAAGCTGTTAAGTAATGCCAAAGCATGGCTGAATTTTGGTTGGGAGGCCCCGAAAAAAAAAGTGTAGAAAGTCCCCCGGTAATTATAGATAAGCTAATAATATCTTAAATATTGAACAATTAAATTCTAATATCAAAAAAGAGGAATAAAAAAACTGTAGAGGCTTGAAATATTTTCACCTGACTACTTCAAGAAATAGATATCAATTATAAGCGCAGCAAGATCAAAGTGATTGCGATTTTTCTAAAGATTTCATTATCTAATTTGATTCACTCGGTCGTGTGATGGTCACATCAGTTTATTCTTATGACGTATGTGATAATAATATGATGTTTAAAAGAAATAATTTGTTTCAGAAGTTGCAATTATTTCATAAATATTCTACTTGCAATCGTGCATAAATATGTCGTTAGAGATGCGGAAGAATTCAAATGAGCTTTAATTATCTAATATATCGCACATGAAGATGGCTCATGATGTTTAAAACGTGTGAAAGTCGACCTCTAAGATTAGCAAGAGAATAAATTACGTACATTGTAATAATTAAGATGATTTATTAAATGAAGATTTTATAAGTAATTTCCCAGTGTCTCATTATGTGTCTAGAATATTTTATTAAGTTGTATGTTTATTTTTAATTTGAGGTTTAATGTCTAGTGAATTCAAAAAAAAAAAATTTTGAGATTTGATCGAGGTAGAATGAAAGTACGCCGATAACTCGAATAGAAATATGGACCGGGCCTAATTAGCCTCAGATGCCGAAAAAGGCAATAAACAAATTAAAAAAAAAAAAAAAAAAAAACGAATAAGCTGGAGTCGATTCGCGGAGGTGGTAGACAAGAACAGGAGACGTTTGTACCATCAACAAATTTAAATTTCACTAACAGGAACAAGTGAATGTAGGCAGCATGTATGTCGACGTTTCGGAAACACATCGCCCCATCTTCAAGACGATAAATTGTTAATGTTGCTTAGAGAAGAAACAACATTTACAATTTATCGCCCTGAAGATGGGAGCGATGCGTTCCCGAAAAGTCGACGATATTTAAATAGTTATTTTATTTTATGCTGGCTGCCTACAATCACTTGTTCCTGTTAAATATCACTCAGCCATCGAATTTCTTCTTTTAAATTTCATTATTAGTTAAATTGTACATTTAAGGGGTCTAATTAAGACCGGTCGGGGCTTTAAAATAATATCTGATTCAATAAATATCTCGAAATTATTATCAACAAGAGCATTACAAAGAGATCTTCAATATGGAAAAAGGGAAAAAAAGGTTAGAAATTCATAAAATTTCAATTTGACATTTTTTTTTTTTGGAATACTCAAAATCGTAAAATTTTGTTATTTGCTACGAAGTAAAGGAAGAATTTTTTTTTTTTTTTTTTTTGTAGAATTTTACAAAAATTTTCTAATTTTAATTGCTCACCCTTTTAGTGCACGAAAAAGTAGTTATGTGAATCCATTGGCGTAGTCAGAAATTTTTGATGGGGGGATCAAGAAATTTTTTTCAAAAATTTAAGATTATTTTAGGGTATTTATAAATCATTTTGGCTTGTTTTTTTAGCTAGAGTAAATTATTATATTTTACTTTCTATTACCCTATGTAAATTATAATTTGTATTAAATATCTAGTCATAGCTTGGGTCCCATGGGGGGGGGTTGAACCCCCAAACCTCCTCCTCTGGCTACGCCTATGTGTGAATCTAAAATTTAGATATATCAATAGTTTTTTAAATAGGTGATTAAATATACTTCCAATCTTTGAAATTTAATAAATCAAGATTATTTTTTTAGTAGTTGTTATGAAAGTCATGTGGTGCAGAGGGAGCACCCTCTTAAGTATCACGGCAAGTTAAAAAATGTTTCTGAAGTTTTCTCAGAGAAGTATAACATCTCATGAGAAATGAGAAACATTTTTATTTTGTACTGATTAAAAGGTGTTGTATTTTTTTAATTCAAAAAATTGACCTTTTTTTGACATCTAGGACGAAATTTGGCACAATGGCTAAGTCCCTGATTACAAAAATAAATCAAGCAAATATTTGTAAAATGAAATAATTTGCATGACTTAATCATGAGACCAATTCTCTATGGAAACTTTTTTAAATAAATAACTTTTTTTTTTAATAACATGATGATTAATAAAGAAAAACAATGGAAAGAGAAACCAAGTCCAAAAAATATAAATAATAAATTCCAATTATGTCAAGGTTTTATTTATAACCTAAATTTGTTTTTGTTTTTTTTTTTTTTTTGTTTGAATTTATTATAATAAATAAATAAGAATTATTAATTTATTCAAAGGTTTATTAATACTATTCTTAATAAGCTGAGAAGGTAGTTGTAATAAAAAAGAGAGAAAAATAAAGACAGATCAGAATATTCATTCAGCCAAAGCGACGTTTTGGTCCGAGGATGGGAGCATCCACAGGCTCTTAAATATCATTCTAAGTTAAAAATATTTCTGAACATCTCATGAGAAATGATAAAAATTTTGATTAATCTAAAGAGCATGAAGATGACCTCTATCAGGATAGAAACATTACCTAATTATTTTTGAAAATAATTCTATTAAATTAAATTCTAGAAAGAATATAATCATAAATTTTATATATGGTTATTGATAAATATTACTTTCTATGTACTGTATGTAACTTCTATATATTTAATATATAGAACGTATTGCGATCATATCAAAAATTCGATGTGGAGATCTTAATGGATATACTTGTTTTTAGGTCCCCTGAATTAAAAAAAAAAGGGGTCCCGTAAATTGGTATGTCTATGTTTCTGTGGGTGTTCTATTTAAAGCATGAAGGAATTGAGCTACCAGAATGAAATTTATATTTAAGTTACGTACCCTCTCGGACAGTCAAAATAAGCTTTTGAATAAAATCGGCCAAAAAGTAATAGTATTTTACTGAAGTATTATACTTTTTCAGTTTTTTCGAATTTCTCAAAATTGACTCTAACGATTTTAATTAAAATTCATAAATCAAATTATTTTTTAGATGCTCTTTGAAATGTATATTTTCATTTTCCCCTGAAAATTGTTTGAAGCGCACTTTACTGATGTGGTATTTCAGATTTATTCTTTTTACTTATGAAATGCAAGTGATCAAGTTTGAAATTAAGGGGCTCTGAGAAACTAAATATATCTCGACACAAAAAATCTGGTGTGACAAGCACAGAACACCACTTTCTCTTGCCAAAGGGTAGTATTGTTGTCTAAGTTTTGTTTCTGACCTCAGATTTAAATCACTAGATCAAAACCAGTAGCAAATAATAAGTATCATAAATATAAAATTAGCTTCAAAATGACACAAAAAAAATGTGTAATTAGGAACAATCGAGGAAAAAGCAAATATTTTATTGGAAATGATAGTGGTAATTTCGTTATTAAATAAAAATTAAAATCAGTAAAATTATATAAAAAAATAAGTATCTTCGAAAGTAGTCTAGGTTTTGCTCCTGACCTCAGATCAAAATCACTAGACCAGAAACAGTAACAAATAATAAGTTTTATAAATATAAAAAAAATCAGCAATGCCTAATTAATATTTTAAAAAAATCAGTAGAAGCTTTTTCATTTAAATGAACATAAACATGGCAACAGGTTTATTTATATCATTGTTGATTGTTGGATATTAGTGATCGTCTAGAATAATTTTTCCTTTCTCTGTTGCGTCATATGCATGTAAAACTCAACAATCAACAAATTGTTTAAAGAATTATTCAAAAATAAATTTCATCTAAAAATCAATTGCCAAAAGATAATTAAAATTAATATTCAAAAAAAAAAAAATGAATGCATTTTTTTATTTTTCCATTCTCCCAATATTTTTTTAATTATAAAATATTATTAAATTACATAAATTTTAAGAATAGTGAAAGGACAACCTAAATAAATTAATAATTATATTCGTATACAGTAAAAGATAACATTTCTATCATTATTTAATAATGGTAAAAATTTTAAAAAGTGGCAACAATTAGATTAGTTCCAGAATGACCGCCCAATATTAATTCTTTTTTACGCTGCAAACTTTTATAATCCGTGTTTTATTTTTAAAATTATAAAATTCAAATTACTCTTTCTTTCAACAAATTCAAAATAAAAAAAAAAAAATGCCTTAATAAAAAAACAAAATGGTTGATGTCTTGAATTCAATTGGAATAATTAGAGTCTAAATGGACTGAGATATGAAAAAAAATAATTGTAAACCTCTCCCCATTCCTCCATCCGAAGAAATCTTAGCTACGGACTGGACTTATACTCTTTGCTTTCTGAAATCTGGTTTGTCAGTTGTTAAATGTTAATTATATTTATAAATGATGAGGAAATTCTCAATTTGGAAA
Source organism: Euborellia annulipes (assembly GCA_023213315.1). Classification (NCBI taxonomy): domain Eukaryota; kingdom Metazoa; phylum Arthropoda; class Insecta; order Dermaptera; family Anisolabididae; genus Euborellia; species Euborellia annulipes. The sequence continues at coordinate 32,259 of JAKCPI010002196.1, read as the reverse complement.
TCAAATCCGGAAGAAATGTCAAATTAAAATGTTGTTGACCCTTAAATACCTGTTAGTTGTCGTTGCTAGTGTTGTTGTTGTCCCTGGCGGGCGATGATTTGGACAAATTCCCATTGTAGCGTTTGATGTCAGGTGATGTTGATGGTATTGTTGTTGTTGTTGTTGTTGTTGTTGTTGTAGTTGTTGAGTTTGAGGATTAAGATGAACAAGTCCAGGTGTCGTTGGATAAGTAAATTGTTGCTGTTGGGGTGGGGGGTAGTGATGTTGATGTTGATAATGATTATGTTGATGTTCTCCAGGCCAAGAATACATTTTTTCTTTATTTTTTATTTACAAAACACAGAATGAATAATACACATATATATATATACACTTTGTATTCACATTTGTTGACGTTTATTAGTTGGCGACAACACAGTAAAAGAGAATCAACCAGAAAGAGATAGATCTACACATGACAACAAGGTTAAGTGTTGATCTGCGCTCTCGAATGGACTAAGTTGCGTTGCGTGTTTCAGGCGAGCGGCAAGTAATGCGGCGTTGCCAAATTGACGAGGACGATCGCCGGTGGCGCCGCCTCCCCGGCTTATTCTGGGACTACCTCAAGGTGGGTGACCATGTGCGATGCCCGGTTACCGGCCTCTCTAGGTCAGTGGGCGAATCCCACCCCCGAAACTGTTCCAAAATTCTCCTCAAGCAAATATAAAAAGAATGCATTCATTTATCACGAGAGACAGAACGACGTTTAAAGTGCTCTTATTCTAAAAATCAACATCCATTAAAAGTTTATATAAAATGTCTTTCGCCTAGTGATTAATGAAAATATAAGAAGATACATAAATCGTAAAGTTATTCTTTAATCAAAAACGAGGGGTGAGGAGACAATGGAATTGAAGAACCTGGCCATCCTTTTAAAAAAAGATAGGTATAGTTTAAATCACAAAGGCCTATAATCATGGACGTAACTAGGGGAGGGGGGCTTTTCCAGAAGGCTCCCCGCCCTAAGAAAAATTCAGACAATATGGGGCCTTCCAGGCCCTCCGGAGGATGGCTGATCCCATGACCCCCCCCCCCCCAGCCAAATTCCCTAGTTACGCCCATGCCTATAATCAAAGAGAGTAAAAAAAGCTAAAACAATAACAAAACTATTTTCTTAGGGGTGAGGGGAGGCAAGCGCGCCGACTATGACCCCCACCCCCTCCGAGAGTGTTTATGATTGTGTGCGATATAAAAGTGCTAGGGGATGTCCACTCCTCCGAGTGGGGGAGGGGAAGGAGGCTGATATCCCTCTCATCGTTATACCCTCTCCCTCTGGATTATTTATGATACGAAAAAAATAGAAAATGATTAATGATTATTTGTTGGTGGGTCAAACGCCCGGGAATCGAACCCAGGATCTCCAGCTTTTCAGGGGCATCGTCACCATTTCCTTTGCGCCTTCGATTTCCGCGAGCCATCGGACGTTTGGCCACCAACAAATAAACATACTCACAAATCTTTGTTACTTGACTTTGACTTGTCAAGCCCGAATCGAAGTTATTCATTATATATGAATATCTTATTCAAATATATATATCTTGGAAAATTATTTAACAATATCATTTTTAACAAGCAGGAAAAAACCCGAAAATTAAGAAACAATACTACTACTTCTGCTCCAAGAGACATGGCTGATTTATTTTATAACATTTTTGCCTTGACTGTAAGCCTTTTATTGAGATACAGAGATCAAATAAAAAAAAATAAAAAAATAATAATAACCTATATTATTGATAAATAAATTTTTTTTTAATATTAAAAGCATCTATAAGATATTTGGTGAACTTAATCGTTTTGGCTGGTCTATAGATAAAATAATTCTAATAAAATTAATTTTTTCAAAAGATGGTCGAATGATTGAGCTTATGAGGCTTTTAATATAGAAGAATAATAAATGTTATTTACCCATGATGAGAGTGACTTTAGTTCCAGGTGAGACGTTTTGATATATGACACAAACAATTCACACTAAAAGATTCAACTCACTATTAAAATTTCACTATTTTTAAACAGCACAAACAATAAAAATTTTATTAGCTAAACGCAACAAGAACCGGGCAAATGCAAACTAAAGAGAAGTGAGAGGCAGCAAGGTGGGCTGGTTGCATGTGTTTGCCGCTAGACCGCACTAGCTTCGTTTATTGTTGGGCTGACATCCTTATTTAAAAATATTTGGCCCTCGGGGCTTGGTGTAACCTGTATACCAAAAGTCGCGGGTTCGGACCCCAGGCAGTCCGATGATTTTATTTAAGCCATTTGGATACCAAATCTATTTAGTGTAATGTATCAACAGCCGAGACGGAAATAAATGATATACTATATATATATATTACATTAAATTAATTGTCATTTAGGCTGCTGAGGACATTAGAATTATGGAATATATTATAAAATATATCGGCGGCCGGTCAGTTAAAAATGACAAATCTGGAGTGACTGGTAGCACAGCACACAACTTTCTCTTGCCTTTGGAAAGAGAAAGTTGTGTTCTGTGTTTGTCACACCAGATTTTTCGTGTCGACATATATTTAGTTTCCGCCGATATATTAGAATTCAAGATGTAAAATTTATTAGTATGGGGGGGGGGGGGATTTGGATATCAAATGGCTTAAATAAGAATGCCTGGACCCCTAATATGTATATTAATCTCTATAACGGATATCGTAAAAGTCTTAAATGGCCTAAGTTGTCGAAAAGACTGTGTGTATGTGTGTGTGAAAGTGAGTGTGAATGAGAAAAAAGTGTGAGTGTTAAAAAAAAATACAAGAATAAAGTGGTCTTAAGAAGATTTCATTAGCAATATACATTTTAAAGAGCATCTAAAAAATAATTAATTTTTGAATTTTAATCAAAATCGCAGCGAATTTTGAGGAAATCGAAAAAAACTGAAAAAGTACATCAGTAAAGTATTATTAATTTTTGGCCGATTTTGATCAACAGCTTATTTTGAAGCCGTATGAGGGTGTCTAACTAAAATAAAAAATTTCAACCCTCAATTCTTTCTTGCTTTAAATTGAACCCAGACAGGGAGGCCATGTTGCAAAAACCACTTTTTTGGATTCAGGGGACCTCAAAACGTGTATATCCATCAAAATCTCGATATCGAAATTTTTGACATGAATCCAATACTTTCTATATATATTAACATATACATATAGGTAAGAGAAAGTAAAAGGTATTCTTATGAAATAATTTAAATTAAATTCTTTCCTTTCAGTTACCTATACTAATATAATAAAGAAAAGATCTAAAGGTTTAAGGAAGAAGCAGGAAGACATTTTTTTTTATTTAAGCTCTAACTTATAAAGTTAAAGTTTTTTTTTTATTCTCTCGAACTAAAAGAAACATTTTAAATTTAGAGTATTAAAATAGGATGTATAGACTATTTCTGAATAGAGTCCTAATTAAGTAGAGTGAGATTACATTATTTAGCTATGCATCTTTCCTCTGAATTTTTTGGGCATTTCAGAAAATGTATGCCAAAATCGGAAGAATCGCTGTCAGAGATGTAAAGTATGTTGAGGGAGGGGTTCATTGCTTGATTAATTGCTCCCCACTTAGAACATATTAAATTCAATGAGGCTAAAGCTTAATAAGTACCATTGAGAGATTTTGAAATTTCTGCGCCTATTGAATATCAAACCTTTATTTTAGACGCAATGTTTGGGAACCGAACCTTCAACACCTTTTCTCTTTACTTAAATATGTTCCCTCCAAACAAAAGTAGTTTTAGTAATTTAACGCGATAGGGGTGCCTTTTGTGAATTTTATGTTACGTAACTGTCTGCTTTTTCAAATAACTAAAATGATTAATTATTTTAAAAAAAAAAGTTTTTCAAACAAAATATCTGGTTTGAAGAAAGGGTTGAAAATATATATATTTATTTATTTTTTTTTTTTATTTAAAACATTCCCTTTTTCTACCAACCAGTTTTTCTTTTTTTTTTTTTTTAATTTGAATAAAAGAATTCAAACGGTGAAATATAAGAAAAAGGGTTTAAAACATTCCGATGGTCATTCCAGGTGCGAGACCTATTTATTATTCGTAGTTAAGTATGTGGGGGATTTTATAATGGTAACTGAAAATTCAAGAAAAAAAAAATTTCTAAAGAGAAAGAATAGTTGGCTTTTCTTTACATTTCATAAATGGCGTAACAAAATGCATATCAGAAGAGGCGTGGCTAAGCTATAACTTATAGGGGGGATTCCCAATCAGAGCAGGGGCGGTACTCTGTACTAATTAATTACTAATTAATTTTTATTTATATTTCATGGGGGACGCATATAATGAATTTTAATAACGAGAATGCAATTTTATTAATTAATTAGTACTTTAAAAAAATACTTTTCCTTCAATTTTGTAAAAAAAGTTATTTTATAATTAAAAAGCAAAGTAAGCAGCTAAAAAGTAAAGGGCCTAAAGTTATTTTTTAATTAGATATATCAATATTTTTAAAAAAATCGAAATTTTATTGCTTTTTTCTCTCTTAATTTCTCAAAAAAAAATTCAATCTCCCCCATTCAATTTCTACAAATGGGAAAGAATTATTATAAAAAAATTATTTAGTGAAACGATATATAAAATAAAATTAAAAAAAAACCATCCAGACAAACATACCGAATAACCCCCCCCCGAGAGGAGGAACTCGTTTTGTTAGGGAAAAACAACTAACACGTTCAAAATCTTCAATAAACAAATTCTAATTAAAATCTCACTAACAAGACATTAGTATTTGATTCCTATCGGGATCCCCGTTTATTTATCCGAGGTGCTTTCGTGCACTAAGACCCACACAACCCCAACGGGCCTCTGACCGTAGCCATCTACCGGCACCCCGTGAAGTTTGCATTATTTTCTATCTCTAACTCCTCCTCCTGCGTTCGTTTCTAGCTAGTGAGCTAATCATTATTTCTGGTTCCACTCGGTTCCTTTTTTCCTCTTCTATACTAGTGAGAAACCCGCGAATCTTGGTATGGAAAGCCAGCTACCAACTACACCAAGGCCCGAGAACAAAGCATAATTTATAAAATCATTTAAAATAAAAATTAAAAATAGGCTAATTAAAATAATTTAAATTTACAAAAAAAACACCAAGGCTTATGTTCCTAATTACACCCTTAGTAGAGTTTTATATCGAACTTGGGATCTTAGCTAACTAACTACGACTTGGGCTCTTATTTAATCATATGACTAGCATAATTAGATCTCGAAAAACTCGAAAGTTATAGACATCTAGCTTATCCTAGCTATAGCTAGTTAATTAGAAGTAAAGCAACGGTGCTAAAAGAAAATTTTAAAATTTTTGTGTCACGCAGATTTATACAGTAGATTATAGTAACATAGATTTTTTTTTTTAAATAATTTAAGCTTCGAAGCTATTAAATTTTAGGGTAGGTGCATTTTTGAAATATTCCTTTTATAGTGGCGTCATTTCAACTTTTTTTTGAGTGGGGGCATAATTTAATTAAAATTAAAATTTACTTACAAATAGGTACTGAAATTTGACAAAAAAGATATAATTGTTTAATTTTGTACAGTTTATATACTCGTAGATATATTGAAATATTTTATTTAGAATATAAAATTAAAAAAATCAGAGCACTTGGGGAGGGGGACAATTGCCCCCTTGCCCCTCTCCAAATGACTCCTCTGCCCTTTTAGTGTCTAACTTAAAAAATAACCTAAGATGTTCAGACTCCACATACGATCTATTATTTGATTAGAGATTCATAAATTTAAAAAAAAAAAAAAGAAATAAAGGGGGAAAATGTATTTTTATTCTTGAGAAAATGAAGTGAGTAGTGACATTGAGCCACTGAGAACAGACAGAGTGACTGCTATGCTGCAGCATCAGCATCATTCAGAGTATATTTGCATACATTGCATGACATAAGAGTGAGAGAAGATAAATGATATTGTGCCCACGTGAACAAGTTATGAATTTCCTCCCGCTTTTTTTCTCCTTCGTTTGTTCTTTTGGGAAAAAAAAAAAAAAAAAAAATTTATAAAAATGATAATACTCTCTATCAGCATATTATCAGATAAACTAAGGGAGATTGAGTTTATAAGGATGGATGATGGATGTAACATATCGCTGGATAAAATAAATACCTTGGAATATGGGGTGAAGGTGACCTCTCTACTTCCTCTTCAGGCTCGTCGGGCCGATTTGGATTATCTTCCATTTTTTTTTTTAGAACCTAGAAAAAAATTGTAAATCAATAATATTTCCATACTATATATCTATTAAATTATAATTAAGTTATTGTACTTCAATATCTAATAATAGAATAATTATTATTCTATTGATTAATCATTATCTCTTTCAACTTTTGTTCTAATTTACTTATAATATAAGCAGGGTCGTAGTCAGGATTTTTTTCAGGAGGGGGTGATCAAGACGATTGCCCCCAAAGAAAAAAAAAGAATTTTGACTAAGGCCTTTCTTTGAATATCAAATATTTTTTATAATTTCTAATTGAATTATTACTATATAACTATAAGATTTATGCAACCAAATCTATTTCTTTTATTATGCCGTTCCTGGCTGACGTTTCGGCCAGTGGTCTAGGCCATCTTCAGAGCTAAAATATTTTCGTACATACGATTTTTATTCTCTCTTACCTCTACATATGTTAATATATAAAGAGAGAAAGTATTGGATTCATGTCAAAAATTTGATGTCGAGATTTTGATGGATATACACGTTTTGAAGTTTCCTGAATCCAAAAAAGTGGGTTTCGCGACATGGTCTGTCTGTCTGCCAATGTATTTATTAAAAAAAAAAGGAAAAAAAATGTATGTATATATTGTGTAACTGGGGCCGTGTTGTCTGCAGATAAAACAATTTAGTTTTCGCGGACGGCCGGGAGGGAGGAGAGAATTGTAAGAGATTTGTATTTTTTCTTTTCGTTGTAGAACTAGAACAACAATAAATTTGAATTGAATTGAATTGTCTGTGAACAAAATATCTCAAGAATGAAAAGAGCTATGAGATTAAAATTTTATATTTAAGTTAGGTAACCCTATGGAAATATGTCATCTCTCGATCTACAATCTGTTCTAAAAAAAATAATCGCAACGTTACAACGACCAGGATATCAGAACAGAATTATCGCTCAATCCGGCACTTCAAGCTCGATGCGGCACATGTTCCCGGCGTCTGATTTGAAAAAATGAGGTGTCAAATTGATCCTTAGAATAAAAGGAAAAAACTAGGGGGTGAGCGTTCTTAAATTAAAAAGACAAAAAAATAAGGACCATCCTAATATAGAGGTAACAGAAAGTAAAAATGAAAATTTTTAAAATTTTTATTCTCAAGTGCATTTTGTCTATGAAATTCGGGGCTTATTAAAAAAAATCCCATAAAATTTGGTGCCATAGTTTGCGAGTTCTACGCAATTTAAGCTGCAGAGTTTTTTATTTTTTGTAACTTATATTAATTCGGGCTTAAGAAACGACGAGAGGAGGGGAAGTGGCGCCTGCACCTCCCCTCCAGGCATTGTCGCCGGCGAGAGATGCTGCTATTTTTGGAAATAACAATTAAAATAGTATTTATTTATTTTATAGCGCTATTAATTATTCTCTTTTCAATATTCTCTCGATTTTAAAAAATAATTTTTTTTTCTCTTATTGTCTTTAGAATTCACTGACCGCAGCTCTATTTTTTTTTTTTTTTTATTAATTATTATTATTGCTTTTATTTAACTTACTCTTTCAAAGGTCACCACCTTTTAGTCTTTGCTTAAAACACTTCCCGATGAGCTAGAGGTGTGAGATTTGATATTTAAGGGTCATTTTTGGTGACAACATTGTGAAAATTTTTTTATCAAAATAGGCCAAATTTATGTGGAATGTGAATTTATTTGAAACCTCACGCAAACTAATCTATTTTCAAAAGACTTAACAATGAGCTAGAGGTGTGAAATTTGATATTTAAGAGTCAATTTTGGTGACAACTTTGATCGAGGGGCGCCAAAGGCTTGATCCGCCTGGGGCGGGGAGGGGGGGGCGAGCGTCCCCCTTCGCCCCTACCTGGATACGCTACCCACAGGGGGGTGTCTAACTTAAATATAAAATTTCAACCTCCTAGCTGAATTCCTTCATGCTTTAAATTGAACACACAGCCATGTAGCGAAAACTACTTTTTTGAATTCAGGGGGGGGGGGGACCTCAAAACATGTATATCCATCAATATGTCGACATCAAATTTTTGACATGATCGCAATACTTTCTCTCTATATATTTCATATATATGGTAAGAGAAAGTAAAAATTAAGACAGGTGATTTCTAAAACCATTCTTAATCTCAACTCCCTTATTTTGTTCAAAGAGAGATTTGTACTTTTTTCTTAAATTGTGTTTATTTAATGAAATTGTTTAAACATACTTCACTGAACAAATCGAAATAGAATGATTCAAGAAAGTCGAGAATTAAAAACATGACAAATAGATTTCAATTAAAGTTCAGTAAATAAAAGGTGGAGAATTAAACATGCCTCTAAATAACTAATAGGATAGTTTATCCTGCGAGAATAATTTGAAAAAGTTTTAAAAACTAGGCATCTAAAGAAAATATCATTTTTGTCTAAAATAGGCCCCTATATTTATACATTTATTTCAACCTATTAATTTTAAGTCTCAAATCACCTTAACGATATAGGTATTTGAAGGTATTATTTAAAAAATGTTCATCCCCCAGAAAGGCCCTCCCGTAAATTGAATCTTCCAACCAACCTCCCCCCATCGAGCAGAGGCGTACCGAGGAGGGGGTCTATGTCCGCCCCAGGCCCCGAGCCGGCATAGGCCCCCAAATATTTGTCTTTGAGAGGCCCCGGTGCCCTCAGGGCTCAGCAAAAACAAAAAAATTTAGATAAAAAAAAAATTATTGAAGATTTGCCTTTGAGAGAGGGCCCGGGGCCCTCGAGGTTCAGAGATATAGGCTTACGGTATTTTAAAAATATTTTTGTGTATGGAGGAAGGGGATATTTAAAAATGAGGCCGGTCACCCTCCCCCCTTCCCCGAAAAAATTCAACATTCATCTCTGGTACAAAATGTATATAGGCCTCCTCTTGTAGAGACGCCCCCAGGCCTCCAATTGTCTCGGTACGCCCTTGCCCCGTTCCGTTTATTTAAATTGAATTGTCTACCAATCGATTTAAATAAATAGGGACGGGGTCTAAATGACCTCCGATACCGAAAAAGAAAAATAAAAAAAAAGTCCTCGCCGACAAAATTGCATTAATCCGTCCCTGTACATAGCAGAATGTTGACAAGGTAGCATTGAATAAACAAATAAATTAATAAATTTTACCCTCGTGAAACTCACATAAATACAACCTTTGTTCAAAATGTTTCACTTGAAACCCATACCGCAATTTAAATTTAAAATTTTTTCAGAGTGACAATTTTGTATTTCTTCTTCCCATTGATTGACAATTGATACTAATTTAGAATTGAGTTAGGATTAATTTTATTTTATTAATTCTTTTCAGTAAGGGCAGTGGCGTTACGTACACCCCCCACGAAGCCCGCGATCCGGAGAGGGGCCCGCGGGCAGGGCCGGGCTTTCAAGCCCATGAAAAAATAAAATATTCTTTTTTCCTTTACAATATATCATTTTTCCGTTTTGACCTGAACCCCCGAAGGGCCCGGGCCCTTTCTAAGATAAAACTTTGATTAAAAAAATGCTTAAGTATTAATATATTTATTTATTTTTTTATTACTTTTATTTATGCGAGATACTTTTTCAAACAAAAATTTAGGAATTAGCCTTATACCCGTATATATGTATATAGATTTGAAAAATTGTTGAACAATATAATATGAGGACACTTAAAAAATGAATCTCTGCTTTCAAGAGAGAGCCATGTTGATATCAACGACCTTCATCAGAACAATATTTCCATTTAAATAGTTTTATGCTAGCTAAATCACTCACAAGAAATTAATTTCAAATTTTGTATCAATCACATAAGATTGTAGTAAAAATTAATTAAAATAGTAAATATTACTTTTTCTGAAAAACAAAAAAGGATTATTGTTTAATTATTGCCTAAGTCAACCTGAAAGAAATCTATTTCTTTTTGTATTTATTTATAACAAATATAAAAAAAAAATAAAAAATTAAAATTCTTGAATCATTTCCAATTTGTTTATAATTTTTTTTTTTTTTTTTTTTGTGTGTGTGTAAAGGAAGGTGTTGGTTGTTGTCTGATAGGAAGAGAGATGCGAGGTCGTTGACCCCGAAGAAGAGGGTGTGGGTCGTTCACTTTATTGAAAGCGAAAACTAATCAATAAATGAATATAGCTATATTATAAACTCACCTTGTATCAGTCTTTGAGTTGTAGCTGAGTGATTGTATATATAAATATATAATATAAATTATAAAAATTGAAGGCTTGAATTGGATGAGGTCGAGCCGTGGTTTTTTAATTCAGTCTTGTAGGCAGTCTTGCAGTTAGGCACATTAGCCGTTTTTTTAAGTCTTTTAGTTAAATCAGAGGCCGTTTTTCATAACTTTGCTTTATATTATTGCACTAATGCCGGGTAAAACAAAGACAGACATTGTGTTCACCTTTACTGTTTGTGTATGATTCCATGAATATACTTTCTCGGATCGTTTCAATCACACCACACAGCCATATTGTTTTGGTTTTTTTCTATCCCTTTCCCTCTCATTCTATCACTGTTTTGGTTTGCTTTTAGAGGACAACGAACGAAAGGTCAATGAAATCACAGTGTAGACATCTAGAGGCAGTTATAGTAAACTTGTGCAAAAAGAATACAGTAAGGAGTTGCTATCTAGTGGTTATATTTTGAACTAAGATTTTATATTAACCATTTAAAAAAAATTGCATTATTTTTAAGCATATATAAAGCCGCATATAATTATTGGTTTTACTCAGAGGCGTACCGAGGCAGTTGGGGGCCTGGGGCGGAACTAGAAGAGGGGGCCTTATATTGAATTTTTTTTTTTTGGGGGGGCCTCATCTTTAAATATTCCTCTCCTCCATACACAAAAATATTTTTAAAATACCGTATATCCCTGAACCCCAAGGGCCCCGGGGCCTCTCAAAGAGAAATTTTCATTAAATTTTGTTTTTTTTTTTAATCTAAATTTTCCCATTTTTACTTGGGCCCCAAGGGCCCCGGGGCCTCAAAGAGAAATTTTCATTAAATTTTGTTTTTACTTGAGCCCTGAGGGCCCCGGGGCCTCTCAAAGGAAAATTTTTATTAAATTTTGTTTTTACTTGAGCCCTGAGGGCCCAGGGCCTCTCAAAGGGAAATTTTTATTAAATTTTGTTTTTACTTGAGCCCTGAGGGCCCCGGGGCCTCTCAAAGGGAAATTTTTATTAAATTTTTTTTTTTATAAATATATGGGGGCTTATGCCGGCTCGGGGCCTGGGGCGGACCGCCCCCCTCGCCCCCCCCCCTCGGTACGCCACTGGTTTTACTGGTTTTTTTTTAGTAATAATTAATCAAATTAATTTATTTTCATTATTGGTTTTACTGTTTTTTTCAATTGGTTAAAATTGATTCATGTTAAATAAAAAAAAAGCCCTCGGGGCTTGGTGTATAGGTTAGCAAACGTCGCGGGTTCGGACCCCAGGCAGTCCGATGATTTTATTTAAGCCAATTGGATACCAAATGGCTTAAATAAGAAAGCCTGGACCCCATATATGTATATTAAATCAATAACGGTTATCGTTTGAAGTCTTAAATGGCCTAAGTTGCTGAAAAGACGGTGTGAATGTGTGTATGAATGTGAGTGTGAATGAGAAAAAGTGTGAATGTTTTTTAAAAAAAAAAAAAAAAAAAAAAAAATAAAAAAAAGTTATTTAAAAATTTGTCAAAATTCCCTAAACATAGGGTTACCAAAATTGATATTCCACAAATCCTTTCTCTCGTTTAAATGACAGATAAATGAAATTATAAGTTAGCATTAAAAATAAAAGGAAATTGATAATATGATTTAAAAAAAAAAGTGCATGAGGTGGATTTGAACTCGCGAAGTTTGGTTACGTGGGAATGGAAAAAAATATAGATTGCTTGAGGACGAATTAACCAATTGAGCCACACTTTACTTAATTAATTTAAAGGAAAATAAGCCATATAAAAAAACATGAAATTAAAGAAGTATTAAAAAATTTTTAATATTCCACATATGATATAACATTTTTCATTACTTTTTATGTGGATTAATAATTTATAATAAAAAACTTAATAAAATGCATAGTTTTTAAATAATTCAATGGGCAAACGTCAGATTGTTTATACCTTGATGTAATTAAACCAAAAACTCTATCTAACATATGATACAGGCAATTAATTCTTGAATTCCCCCTGATTCCAGAGAATTAAAGCCCTTTTGATTATATGATCTAATTTGGGAGTTATTGGCGATCAAAATTAAGCTTATTTTGGCATCAATACTCAATTTTCTATATTATCGAAAAAGCTTATTTAGCATTGTCTGATTAAAACCAAATTTTTACCAGAGATTTATAATTAAAAAATGAGTTTTTTTCTAAAGTTTCATTCAGATTGGTAAAGAAATAAATAAAATATTGACTGTTTTGTAAATTGACTTAGAATTTGGGATCTCAGTTGCAAGCCTAGACACGGTTCACAAAGCGCTCTCTTTACCCATCCGGGATCCCGAATTCTAAAACTCAATTTACAAAATAGTCAATATTTTATTTATTTCTTTACCAATCTGAATGAAACTTTAGAAAAAAACTCATTTTTTAATTATAAATCTCTGGTAAAAATTTGGTTTTAATCGGACAATGCTAAATAAGCTTTTTTCGATAATATAGAAAATTGAGTGTGGATGTCATTAAGGTCGAAAATAAGCTTAACTTTGATCGCCAATAACTCCCAAATTAGATCATATAATTAAAAGGGCTTTAGTTCTCTGGAATCAGGGGGAATTCAAGAATTAATGACATGTATCATATGTTAGATAGAGTTTTTGGTTTAATTACATCAAGGCATAACAATCTGACGTTTGTCCATTGAATTATTTGAAAACTATGTATGCTCTTGATATTTTGATTATAAATTATTAATCCGCATAAAAAGTAATGAAAAATGATATATCATATGTGGAATATTAAAATTTTTTTAATACTTCTTTTATTTCATGTTTCTCATAAGGCTTATTTTTTCTTATATCGATTAATTAAAAGTTGGCTCAGGTGGTTAATTCGTCAGCAAGCAGTCGAGTTTTTTTTTCCAATCTCACGAAACCAAACTTCGCGAGTTCAAATCTACCTCTTGCACTTTTTTCTTTTTTTTTTTATTCTAAACTGTTTTTTATACCTCATGCGAGGGGAGGGGGCTAGCGTATTAATTTTTAAAATTTTATATTCAAAATAAAATTAAATTCTCAAAAAAAAAAAAAATTTCTCAAATCTCGGGGTAGGGGGAGGTAATTAATTACCTTCTTTACTCCCCCCCCCTTGTATCCGCTCTTGATATAGGCCTTTTTTAGTTTCAGATTTTCAATTCCGTGAAACTTAATTTTACTTTAGAAAATATAAAATTTTTGAGATGATTATGGAGCTACGAATTTCGTTTTTCAGTATTGTAATAGTAGTAGGGCCTACCTACCTAATCTGTGGACAAGGGCGGATCCAGAGGTGTTTCTCGGGGGGGGGGGGGTGAATCTCAAAAGTTTTTCTGCTAAAAATTTTTTTTTTTCGCGGAACCAAAGTTTTCCGGAATTTTTTCGCCGCCCGCGGAACATTCCCTCATTTTGCTGAACCAAAATTTTTTTTCCCGTCCGTTTAAATTTGATTTGTATTTAATACAAATCGAATTTTTAAATATTAGTTTTTAAATCTCGGGGGGGGGGGGGTAATTACTCCCTTTACCCCTCCCCCCCTTGTATCCGCCCTTGTCTCTGGAGTATTTAATTGATCCAGAAAGCGCCCGGCCCCAAGGAAAATTGAGAAAATGTGGGGCTTTCCAGTCCCTCCGGAGGATAGCTGGTCCCATGGCCCCCCAGCCAAATTCTCTAGTTACGCCTTGGTTACGCCCATGCAAGTTGCCGAAAAGACTGTGTGTATGTGTGTGTGAATGTGAGTGTGAATGAGAAAAAAGTGTGAATGTTTTAAAAAGAATAAAAAAAAACAAATTTAATTAATTGTTAATATTTATATAATGATTATCAATTAATAATAAATATTCTTCATACTTTTTTTATTTTATTTTTTAATAAACTTGTATTAAAAATATGGTCTTTGTAACAGGAGTGATCAGGAGAATAGAATAGTAAAGGAGTGTGTTGGCGCCAAAAAAAAAAATAACCTCCTCTCTGTTTTTAATCTCCGGGTATTATCATTGGTGATTTATCAGATAAATTAAGAGAAATTATCTCAGGCTGATTAGTGCTGCGACCCTGTGGAGACTTCTAGAATTATAAGTATAATTTTTAAAGTTTCCACAAGAGTGCAGCACAATTCAGATATTTTATTCAATTATAAAGATTTTCTTATATAATTTATATGATAGATTTCCATTGATATATACCCGGAGATTAAAAACAGAGAGGCGGTTATTATTTTTTTTTTCGCCAACACACTCCTTTACTATTCTATTCTCCTGATCACTCCTGTTACAAAGACCATATCTTTAATACAGGTTTATTAAAAAATAAAATTAAAAAAAAAGTATGAAGAATATTATTAATTGATCATTATATAAATATTAGCATTTAATTAATTAAATTTGTTATACATAGTCTTATAGTCAAAATACATAAAAAAATATTATATTTTCTAAGTACAAATGTCAAGATCAATTAATTACTCCATAGACAAGGGCGGATACAAGGGGGGAGGGGTAAAGGGAGTAATTACCCCTTTGTTGGCGAAAAAAAAAATAATAACCGCCTCTCTGTTTTTAATCACCGGGTATATATCATTGGAAATCTATCATATAAATTATATAAGAAAATCTTTATAATTGAATAAAATATCTGAATTGTGCTGCACTCTTGTGGAAACTTTAAAAATTATACTTATAATTCTAGAAGTCTCCACAGGGTCGCAGCACTAATCAGCCTGAGATAAATTCTCTTAATTTATATGATAAATCACCAATGATAATACCCGGAGATTAAAAACAGAGAGGAGGTTTTTTTTTTTGGCGCCAACACACTCCTTTACTATTCTATTCTCCTGATCACTCCTGTTACAAAGACCATATTTTTAATACAAGTTTATTAAAAAATAAAATAAAAAAAAGTATGAAGAATATTTATTATTAATTGATAATCAATATATAAATATTAACAATTATTAAATTTGTTTTTTACTTTCTCTTAGCCTATATATGAAATATATAGAGAGAGAAAGTATTGCGATCATGTCAAAAATTCGATGTCGAGATTTTGATGGATGTTTTGAGGTCCCCTGAGTCCAAAAAAGTGGGTCCCGCAAATTGGTCTGTGTGTGTGTGCGTGCGTGTGTGCGTCTGTATGTGTGGACAGATTTTTAGCATGAAGGAATTGAGCTACCAAATTGAAATTTTATATTTAATTTAGGTACCTTCCCACACGCTCAAAATAAGCTTTTGAACAAAATCGGCCAAAAAGTACTAGTACTTTACTGATGTACTTTTTCAGTTTTTTTCGATTTTCTCAAAATTCCCTCCAAGGATTTTTTTTTAAATTCATAAATCAACTATTTTTTAGATGCTCTTTAAAATGTATATTCTCATTTTGCCGTTGAAATCTTCTGAAGACCACTTTACTCTTGTTCTTCATTGGAAAGATAGAACTGGTTGCCATGGTAACGGAATTTAAATCTTTTTCTTTTTATTAGATTAAAAATCGCCCACGGGGCTTGGAGTAGTTGGTAGCGTGCCTACCTTCTATACCGAACGTCGCGGGTTCGGACCCCAGGCAGTCCGATAATTTTATTTAAGGCATTTGGTTACCAAATGACTTAAATAAAAATGCCTGGACCCCACAATAGATATATTTATTTCAACGGTTATCGTAAAAGTCTTAAATGGCCTAAGTTGCCGAAAAGACCGTGTGAATGAGAAAAAAGTGTGAATGTTTTGTTTTTAAAAAAAAAAAAAAAAAAAAAAAAAAAAAAAAGATTAAAAATCAATTATTATTTAAATTCCCATTTATTTTTATTTTATTTGTGTCTTTAATTGCTTAGGAGAAAACATATATATCTCTCTCTCTCTCCACTTGCAAACATTATCGCCTGTCCCTCCGCCTTCTCTCATAGGCCTAATGTTAATTTCCTATAGGGATTTGTATGTTAATTTCGATTCAAAAGGGGGTCCCCTTTGGAACTTTTTACACATTTAAAATTTTTTTTCCACTTCTTATGAAATTTTGTATTTATTTACGAAAATATATTGTGTATAAAATGTCCAAATATGAGATTAAAATTTTGAAAAATAACCATAGTTTATTTCAAGGAGTCAACATTTAAAATGCAAGTTTGAAACTAAGGTGCCATGGGAAACTAAATATATCTCGACACAAAAAATCTGGTGTGACCATCACGGTGCACAACTTTCTCTTACCAAAGGGTAAGAGAAAGTTGTGTGCTGTGCGCCAGTCACACCAGATTTTTTTTTATTCTTTTTAAAACATTCACACTTTTTTCTCATTCACACTCACATTCACACACACATACACACAGTCTTTTCGGCAACTTGCATGGGCGTAACCAAGGCGTAACTAGAGAATTTGGCTGGGGGGGGCCATGGGACCAGCTATCCTCCGGAGGGACTGGAAAGCCCCACATTTTCTCAATTTTCCTTGGGGCCGGGCGCTTTCTGGAGGGGGGGCACGAACCTTCTGGGGGGACCATGCCCCCCCCCCCCGGCACCCCCTAATTACGCCCATGCCTCTCCCTCCCCTAACGCGTTACGTAATATGTGGACAACCCCTATTTATTTAAAATTGATATAATATTCGTTTATTTAATAAAAATTGGGAGTGTGGAGATTACTAATAAAGAGAAAAAAAAAAAACTGTTTGAAAATTTTATATACAGATAAAAGGGAAAATTTCAGAGAATATAGAACGATGATCCTTTTTACTACCATTTGATTGGTTGAACGCAGGGCCGGATCTAGGGGGGGCACTGGGTGCATTTGCCACGGGCGGCAGATATAAGGGGGCGGCAATTAAAGAAAGATTTACTAAAAAAAAGGTAAAATGATATGAATTTTGTATACAGAATTTTAAGGAAGGGGCGGCAAATTAAATTTTGTCCCCCCTAAAAAATCTCGTAGTTCCGGCCCTGGTTGAACGGATGGTTAGATTAAAGAAAAAATATATTCTTAATTATTCAATTTTAGTTCCATGTGAATATTCTCTAGGAAATTCTAAACTCATTACAAAAAATCCGATGCGAATTGGATGCGGGGTTGCCGAGTTATAGACAATTGAATTATCAACATTTTTATTCATTTCCAATGTTAATTATTTCCAGCTCTTAGTTTGGCCAAAGGAGGGGAGGGTCTTGGGCAGCAGGTTCCCCCACCCCACCGCTCTGATTGTTGATGAGGAGAAAAGCGCCAGGCGCCTCTCCCCCTTCCTCTCTTTTCTAAGAAAAATGATTTGTCTTTTTAAAAATAATAATTTAATAGCTTTTAAGTTAAATTTTTTTTTTTTTTTTTTTTGACATTTGGAAGAATTATAAAAATTGAACGAGAAAAAAAATTAATTAAGCAGTCAGAGAATATTGCCAAATAAATGATAGTTATATATTTAGTTAGATGTAAAATCTTTCAATTCTTCATCATCACATCGTTGTTATATTTA
Source organism: Euborellia annulipes (assembly GCA_023213315.1). Taxonomy (NCBI): domain Eukaryota; kingdom Metazoa; phylum Arthropoda; class Insecta; order Dermaptera; family Anisolabididae; genus Euborellia; species Euborellia annulipes. The sequence goes on along the minus strand of JAKCPI010002196.1, from coordinate 14,411 downwards.
TTTGAACACAAGCGATATTTCGATCTTGTATTACTGTAGGGTAGTTAAATATCAAAGTTTAAAATTTAATTTAGATGAAATGATTTGAGTACTTCAACCAATTTTCACAAAATATTACTGATGTACTTTTTAAAAGGGCATCTAAATAATTGATTTATATGAATTTTAATCTAAAAAAGTAAAAGATTTAAATTTTGTTACCATGGCCACCAGGGGCGCCGGAACGAATTTGAATCAGGGGGGGGCAACCTCTTCCTATATGGAGATGATATGATTGCCCTCGGGGCTTGGTGTAGGGGTTAGAGTGCTAACCTCGTATACCGAACGTCGCGGGTTCGGACCCCAGGCAGTCCGATGATTTTATTTAAGGCATTTGGATACCAAATGGCTTAAATAAGAATGCCTGGACCCCAAATAATATATATTCATAACTGTTATCGTCAAAGTCTTAAATGGCCTAAGCCGAAAAGACTGTATGAATGTGTGGGTGCATGTGAGTGTGAATGAGAAAAAAGTGTGAATGTTAAAAAAAAAAAAAAAAAGTGATGTGATTGAAAGGGAAAGAATATAAAAAAAAAGGTTTAATAAGAGTAATAATAATTAAAAAGAAACATTTGCTATAACAGATTGGTCCCAAAAACGGGTTTCTAAAATAACAATTTTTTCGATTTGTAGATATTTTAAAAACCCCGGTTGGGAGAATCTTAATTCAATCTCGTTGATTATCCCATCAATAACTTCATAGAAAGTTTTTCTAAAATATTCTTCTATTGACGTGAACTTGTGTTCAGACTCGTTAGGTTTATATAGAAATTTTTTAGGAATCTCTCGCTTTCTCGGTAACGAGGGCTCCTCAAGATTCATTTCTTTTATTTTTTTCTTTACATCCTTCCACATTTCATTAAAAAATTGTTCTGAGCGTTTTTTTTTTAAAGATTCTAAAACTAACTCAACAGCTTCCTTTGCCCCAGCTACAGTTTGCGTTTCACTTTGAAGAACATTGCTCAATTGATCAGTTAAAGAAAACATTAGATAACTAAGTCTAATTCCAAAGTATATAGAACCCTTTGATAATTGATCATAAAGTCCCCTGGCTTTGGACCCTATATCATCATTACAAGATGCTAATGAAAATAGAAAGTCCAAAACAGCAGGGTAAGTATTGATAACCCCTGACAATGAAGTATGTCTGATGGTCCAACGGGTTGGGCATAATGGCCGAGGGCCAGTTTTCTCTATTCCATGAGCCTTAGCAATCTCATGAAAATTATGTGATCGTTTTGGTGATTCTTTGACAATAACTCCTATGTCGTTTACCCATTGAAGGCAATCACGTATTAAAGGAATTATTTTTGAAGAATCCTGCACAGCCAAATTTAGAGAATGAGCTGAACAATGAATAAATAAAGCCATTGGTTGATCTGCCAACACTCTTGATTTGACACCGTTTTTTATTCCGGTCATATTTGATCCTCCGTCATAGCATTGTCCTCGCAAGAGATCCATACTTAAATCAAAACGAATAAGCATGTCTTTTATAATATTATACAATGATTCCCCAGTCATAGAGTGAGTGTCATAGAGACCAAGAAAAAACTCATCAATTTCAAGAGTATCTTCATCTACAGATCTGATCGATATAGAAACTTGTTCTTTTCCCTGTACATCATTGGTTTCATCAACAATGAGAGAATATTCTCCTCTTTTTTTATTATTTTAATAATTTTACGCAAAATATCATGGGAAATAATTCTCAATATTTCATTCTGAATATCTGAAGAATTATATGATTTTTTGTGTTTTAAAAATAATTTTAATTCTGGAATGTCATTTTCCCTGAGACGTAATAATTGAATGAAATTTCCTTCATTAATATCATGTGCTCTAAATGCAATTCCCTGACGAGCTAAATATAATGCTGAGGTTATTATTGTTTTTAGAGCGATTTGATTTTGTATTTGAACAGATAATGTTTGTTCAGATAATAAGGAAATAATTGGAGTATTTTTCTTCAGTGCTTCTAATTTTATAAATGATTCTTTGTGAAAAGCAGATTTTTCGTGACTTTTTAATTTTATGATAATTTTTTTCCAGTTTTTATACCCATCAATCACTAAGTTTGTTTCATGATTTTTTTCACATTTTACTAATTTTTTTCCTAGCGCTTGGACACATATGAAACAAAAAATACTTTTAGTCATTGAGTCAAAATGAAGCCAAGGGTATGTTGTGAACCACTCATTCTGAAAATTATGATTACGTCCAGATTGGGTCCATGGAGGAATATCCAAAGGTTGATACGGTTCGTTTAAAGAGCATATCTTTTCGTGTGTGTTTTGACGTGACAACGTCTTACAAATCATGTTAGAGGGGCATGCACGAAAAAGTTTATCAGCTTGAATAACTCCTCTGTCTTAAGAGGTATAATTATGGGGAATATACGGTTAGAAAGAATGAGTTTTCAGCTAAAGATTTCACCATTTATTTCTTTCCTATCATTTTATTTTACCGCGCTGCGGTAAATTCTAATTTGAAATTTTAAACCCCTGTAGATTCCGAACGGCTAATCAGATCTGATTAAATGAGATGTCATTTGGTGCAGAAAGATAACCTCTAATAGAATAAATAAAAAAATCCCGAGTAATTAACTCCAAAATTGGTTTTTTTCTCGAAAAACCTCATTTTTTAGGCAAAAAAATATCGAAAAATAGCCCTACTTGTGCAACGCATAGCGACTTGACCATAAAAGCTATATTAAATCTAAATATAGTTTTAGAAAGAGTGGTTCAATACCCCGGGGTGTTTTTTTCTTTTTTTTGATATGAGGTCATTTTACCGCATGAGAGCACTCGGCGGGATTTCGTTTTTCGAAAATTTAAACCCCTGTAGATTCCGAACGGCTAATCAGATCTGACTAAATGAGATGTCATTTGGCGCAGAAAGATAACCTCTAATAGAATAAATAAAAAAATCCCGAGTAATTAACTCCAAAATTGGTTTTTTTCTCGAAAAACCTCATTTTTTAGGCAAAAAAATATCGAAAAATAGCCCTACTTGTGCAACGCATAGCGACTTGACCATAAAAGCTATATTAAATCTAAATATAGTTTTAGAAAGAGTGGTTCAATACCCCGGGGTGTTTTTTTCTTTTTTTTGATATGAGGTCATTTTACCGCATGAGAGCACTCGGCGGGATTTCGTTTTTCGAAAATTTAAACCCCTGTAGATTCCGAACGGCTAATCAGATCTGACTAAATGAGATGTCATTTGGCGCAGAAAGATAACCTCTAATAGAATAAATAAAAAAATCCCGAGTAATTAACTCCAAAATTGGTTTTTTTCTCGAAAAACCTCATTTTTTAGGCAAAAAAATATCGAAAAATAGCCCTACTTGTGCAACGCATAGCGACTTGACCATAAAAGCTATATTAAATCTAAATATAGTTTTAGAAAGAGTGGTTCAATACCCCGGGGTGTTTTTTTTCTTTTTTTTGATATGAGGTCATTTTACCGCATGAGAGCACTCGGCGGGATTTCGTTTTTCGAAAATTTAAACCCCTGTAGATTCCGAACGGCTAATCAGATCTGACTAAATGAGATGTCATTTGGCGCAGAAAGATAACCTCTAATAGAATAAATAAAAAAAATCCCGAGTAATTAACTCCAAAATTGGTTTTTTTCTCGAAAAACCTCATTTTTTAGGCAAAAAAATATCGAAAAATAGCCCTACTTGTGCAACGCATAGCGACTTGACCATAAAAGCTATATTAAATCTAAATATAGTTTTAGAAAGAGTGGTTCAATACCCCGGGGTGTTTTTTTCTTTTTTTGATATGAGGTCATTTTACCGCATGAGAGCACTCGGCGGGATTTCGTTTTTCGAAAATTTAAACCCCTCTAGATTCCGAACGGCTAATCAGATCCGACTAAATGAGATGTCATTTAGTGCAGGAAGATAACCTCTAATAGAATAAATAAAAAAATCCCGAGTAATTAACTCCAAAATTGGTTTTTTTCTCGAAAAACCTCATTTTTTAGGCAAAAAAATATCGAAAAATAGCCCTACTTGTGCAACGTATAGCGACTTGACCATAAAAGCTATATTAAATCTAAATATAGTTTTAGAAAGAGTGGTTCAATACCCCGGGGTGTTTTTTTCTTTTTTTTGATATGAGGTCATTTTACCGCATGAGAGCACTCGGCGGGATTTCGTTTTTCGAAAATTTAAACCCCTGTAGATTCCGAACGGCTAATCAGATCAGACTAAATGAGATGTCATTTGGCGCAGAAAGATAACCTCTAATAGAATAAATAAAAAAATCCCAAGTAATTAACTCCAAAATTAGTTTTTTTCTCGAAAAACCTCACTTTTTAAGCATAAGTCGCTCTTAATGGATAAAAAAAAGCCACACCTGTTATATATTGTTTCAATGAAAATGTTTGCACACGTTTATTTATGAAAACAAACTACTAGTAAAAAAAACAATACTTTCTCTCTTTATATTTCAATATAGGTAAGAGAAAAAAAAATTTTTTGAAATCAAGCAAAAAGACGTTGTCACGATAAAAAGCCACCGGCTGTGTAGAAGACACAGCCAACACCTAATTTTTTAGTAAAAGCAAAAGAAACACTCTTTACAGGAGCAGATGGATCATCGGCGATGTTTTCTGTTAAATAAATGAATAAATTATTTAATTGAATTTCCGATCTCTGAGCAAGGCAACAAAACAATAAACAAGCATAATGACTCATTTTTTGAAATTATTATATTAATACCTATGGTGTTTGTGGAAGAAATGTTACTGCTGGTACTAGGGCGATGCTCATGGTGCAAAGGACTACCCGTGCTAATGCTTCCTTTTTCTAAAGAGCCTACGAAAGAACCAGATATAATAAGAAATTTTCATTTTTTTATTAAATTTTTAGCGTACGTATATTTTTGGCGAAGAAAAATAAGTTTTTAAGAGTAGGCCTACGGCCATTCTTACCTGTTTCTTTTTTAAAATAATCATCAATAAATCGACGTTTCATTTTTTACTTTCTCTTACCTATATGTAATATATATATAGAGAGAAAGTATTGGATTCATGTCAAAAATTCGATGTCGAGATTTTGATGGATCTTCACGTTTTGAGGTCCCCTGAATCCAAAAAAGTGGTTTTCGCGACATGGTCTGTCTGTGGGTGGGTGTGTGGGTGGGTGTGGTGGGTGGGTGGGTGTGTGTTCAATTTTAAGCATGAAGGAATTGAGCTACGAGGTTGAAATTTTATATTTAAGTTAAACACCCCCCGGGACCGGAAAAATAAGCTTTTAATCAAAATCGGCCAAAGAGTACTAGCACTTTACTGATGTACTTTTTCAGTTTTTTTCGATTTTCTCAAAATTTGCTCCAACGATTTTTTTTTAAATTCAAAAATCAATTATTTTTTAGATTCTCTTTAAAATGTATATTCTCATTTTGCAATTGAAATCTTCTGAAGACCACTTTACTCTTGTACTTCATAGGGAAGATAGGAGAAATGGTTGCCATGGTAACAAAATATAAATATTTTCCCATGCTTATAAATTTTACATCTGAATTCATATGTTCCGTACTGTCGGGAACTAAATATATGTCGACACAAAAAATCTGGTGTGACAAGCACAGAACACAACTTTCGATTACCGAAGGTAAGAGAAAGTTGTGTGCTGTGCGCCAGTCACACCAGATTTTTTCTTCTTATAACTGTTAATCAACTACACTAAATAGTCTGTAGTCCTTTATATTTAACTTTTACAAATATATAGTTTAACAATATGCAAATTATTTAATCAAAATTTTTTTTAGGCTATATAGTAGATTTGTTATTTACTATTTGAAGGAAATAAATATTTTTAATTTTCTTTATTTTAATTTTTTTTTTTTCCAAGGCATAAAGTCTCAAGTTTTCATGTTATCTAAATTTTATTATTTTAATTCCATATAAAATGTATTTAGAATTTAGAAATACAATAGGTCTATATAAAATAAAAAAAATTTCTTACTTTTTAATTTTTTTTAAATTTAAATAAAAAAATTTTAAAATATATCATTTTTAAAACTAAATGAAATAAAAGAAGAAATTTTGCCCCCCCTGCCCCCCTGTAGGATGCCAGGGGGGGGCAATGTACCCGTGCCCCCCCCCCAGTTCCGGCGCCTATGATGGCCACCATTCCACCTATCTTTCCTATGAAGAACACGGGTAAAGTAGTCTTCAGAACATTTCAACGGCAAAATGAGAATATACATTTTAAAGAGCATCTAAAAAATAATTGATTTTTATTAATTAAAAAAAAAATCGTTAGAGCGAATTTTAAGAAAATCGAAAAAACTGAAAAACTACATCAGTAAAGTACTAGTACTTTTTGGCTGATTTTGATTAAAAGCTTATTTCCACGCCTCAGGGGGGTGTCTAACTTAAATATTTAAATTTCACCCTCCTAGCTCAATTCCTTCATGCTTAAAATGGAACACACATAGGCAAGAGAATGTGAGTTATTTATTAGGTTCCCAACGGGGCCGCGACTCAAAAAGTTTAACAAGCACTGAACTAAAGGTCTAAAGGGATGGATTTTATTATCTAATATATTTATGAGAAATAAGCATCTCTTTGATTGAAGGCAAAATATTTTGAAATTTTATTTTTTCTCAAAGGATTGAATTTTTTATAGATAAATATGCAGTCTTTTATTCTTATAGTTAAAAAAAAAGTTTCGAATAAAATTTTATAAAAGCATAAAAAGACGAAATCAATCAATTTGGCAATTATTTCAAATGATGGGAGAGCATCAATTTGTTTTTTCTAATTCGAACTGCGCCCAGAGTGCAGCCAGGGAGCCTCGCTTCACTCTCGTCTAGGCTTTTCTTCTCGCGCAGATTCGCTTTTCAAAAACTCGCTCTATCTCTCTTATTTTTCGTTGGATTTGTGGAAAAATGCAAAACTGGTCTTTTCAATCAATTATAAAGCTATAGACATTTTTTTTATTTAACTACGACCACATAAAATGGGGGTTTATTAATTGCCTTTTACATCTTCAAATTTTAACTGCCACTTTCATTTTCTAATTATCCTAATTTATTGTTTTTTAATTAAATATACACATTTAGGCCTTGATATTGATTGAATAACCTAGTATATAAAATATTCAAGCAAAAACAATGAAATTTTAGTCTCAAAACGTTCTGAAAATGATTAAAAATCGATTTTCCAAATTTATTTTGACATATTAATTTTTACTTTCTCTAAAATTCAAAAATCACTTATTTTTTTGATACTGTTCTCATTTTGCTTTCAAAATTGTTTGAAGACCACCATGGGCGTAACTAGAGAATTTGGCTGGGGGGGGGGGGGGGGCATGGGACCAGCTATCCTCCGGTGGGCCTGGAAAGCTCCCTATTTTCTCAATTTTTCTTGGGGCAAGGAGCCTTCTGGGGGGGGGGGGGGCAGGCCCCCCGGCACCCTCCTATTTACGTCCATGGCAACTTGGGCCATTTAAGCCTTTAAACGATACCCATTATTTGTAAATATATCTATTGGGGGTCCATGCATTCTTATTTAAGCCTTTTGGTATCCAAATGGCTTAAATTAAATCATCGGACTGCTTGGGGTCTGAACGCGCGACCATTGGTATACAAGGCAGGCCCGCTACTAACTACGCCAAGCCCGGGTAATTTTTAAAATCAAGAATTACCTAGCCTAATCTTGTGAGAGTTTATATGGGCGTTTCTCTACTAATTGAAAAATCGCTGTCCCAAGCAAATTTTATATAATACTTACTGAATAATAAGTATTTGTAAAGACAACTAAAAACATCCGTTAATAAGCCCACACGTCCACCAATTGGTCCACCCTGTATTGACTCCAAGAGCATCTAAAAAATAATTAATTTTTGAATTTTAATCAAAACCATTAGAGTGAATTTTGAGAAAATCGAAAAAAAGAAAAAGTACATCAGTAAAGTACTAGTACTTTTTTTCATCAGAAATATCAGCCCTGCTGATAGTATATATTTTGAATAATTCCACTAGGCAAAGATCTCATATTTTATTTTTTAATTTATATTCTACTAATAATTATTTTATTATTTTGTGGAATATAAAAATAGATTTTCTTTAATTGCTTCTGAGAAACGAAGGATGAAGTCATTCTCCAAATCCGTCTAGACAGCGGCGTAACTAGCCTTTGAGGGCGGAGGGGCGGCTCAACTGGGGCGCCGTTTTTCGTTCGACCTTTTTTTTTTTTTTTAAGTACTCGAATCTCTTTCGATCTCTTTCGATCTTTTTTTGTAATTTTTCTCCAGATTTGTGATATAAAATGATTTTATTATGAAATTTAAAAAAAAAAGCAGGAGATTTTGGGAAAAAGTCGGGAAGCCAGATGCTCGAGGGGCGCCAAATGCTTGATGCGCCTGGAGCGGGGGGGGGGGGCTCGCACCCCCCTTCGCCCCCACCTGGATACGCTACTGCGTCTAGATTGTTAGGAGACCGGTTAGTGAGAAAATTAGAGAGCTCATCAGAGTAGTCAAAATAATCATAGATATTCAAATTGCAATAATAATTTTTTTTTTTTTTATTCTTTCAAATTAAGTTATGGATTATAATATTTTTGATTTGAAACTTTATTTTATGAGGATTAATAATTTATAATAAAAATATCAAGAGCATGCATAGCTTTCAAATAATTCAATGGGCAAACGTCAGATTGTTTATGCCTTGATGTAATTAAACCAAAAACTCTATCTAACATATGATACATGTTATTAATTCTTGAATTCTCCCTGATTCCAAAGAACTAAAGCCCTTTTAATTATATGATCTAATTTGGGAGTTATTGACGATCAAAGTTAAGCTTATTTTCGACCTTAATGACATCAACACTCAATTTTCTATATTATCGAAAAAAACTTATTTAGCATTGTCAGATTAAAACCAAATTTTTACCAGAGATTTATAATTAAAAAATGAGTTTTTTTCTAAAGTTTCATTGAGATTGGTAAAGAAATAAACAAAATATTGACTATTTTGTAAATTGAGTTTTAGAATTCGCGATCGACGATTGGTAAAGAGAGCGCTCTGTGAACCGGGTCTAGGCTTCCATCTGAGATCCCAAATTCTAAAACTCAATTTACAAAATAGTCAATATTTTATTTATTTCTTTACCAATCTCAATGAAACTTTAGAAAAAAACTCATTTTTTAATTATAAATCTCTGGTAAAAATTTGGTTTTAATCAGATAATGCTAAATAAGCTTTTTCGATAATATATAAAATTGAGTGTTGATGTAATTAAGGTCGAAAATAGTCTTAACTTTGATCGCCAATAACTCCCAAATTAGATCATATAATTAAAAGGGCTTTAGTTCTCTGGAATCAGGGGGAATTCAAGAATTAATAACATGTATCATATGTTAGATAGAGTTTTTGGTTTAATTACATCAAGGCATAACAATCTGACGTTTGCCCATTGAATTATTTAAAAACTATGCATTTTATTAAGTTTTTTATTATTAATTATTAATCCGCATAAAAAGTAATGAAAAATGATATATCATATGTGGAATATTAAAATTTTTTTAATACTTCTTTTATTTCATGTTTTTTATATGGCTTATTTTTTCTCATATCAATTAAATAAAATTTGGCTCAGGTGGTTAATTCGTCAGCAAGTAGTCTATATTTTTTTCCAATCTCACGTAACCAAACTTCGCGAGTTCAAATCCACCTCCTCCATTTTTTTTTTATTCTTAACTGTTTTTTATACCTCATGTGCGGGGGGCTGGCGCGCGCGCGCCAAAAATCACCTGGCACGGAGACGGCAACCAAATGTCATTCTTTTGTATTATTTTTTATTCTAATGAAAAAAGAAAAATATGATTTTTTAACCTCATTATAAACCCTTGATTGTATTTTATTAAATATTTTAATTTCTCCAATTATTTTTCTTAAATGTGAGTGAATTATTTTCCAAATCAGACTGACAGTACAGGTATTAAAATTTTAATAAAATTCATTTTACACTTGAAACTTAATTATTAAATGTGATTTAAATTAATAGCCTGTTTTATTAATTTATAGGAAGTCTTATTGTGGTGCAGTTGTAATCCTAAATATTTTTGGTTTTTATTTGCTAGTAAATACAAAAAATAAATTTTCAAATAGTTTTGATTTCATTTTGGAATCAGATAATCATCTTTTTTCCATTTAAAGTTTCATTTTAAATTTATTATTTTGAAAATTTATTAAGCACTCTTCTTCATATATATATACGTATATATATATAATCCATTTTCTTCTTTCAAATTAGAAAAATCATCTGTTTTATAAAAATTGATTTATTCTAATCATTTTTTAATTTTTTATATTTAAAATAAAAGATGATTTTTCTAATTTGAAAGAGAAGAGAGTGGATTTATCAAAATCATTTATGAATTTATACCTAAAAAAATTTTTCTCTTTTATTTTATTTGTTAAACATTTAGCCTGTCTTTCAAGTACAATTTAGTTACAGACACTTATTATTTGCATGCAATTTGTGCATAAAGAGATTTGATTATGGGCTTACAGTTTAACAAATAAAATATAATAAAGATTTTTTTAATTATTAATAAGTATCAGTGTGATAATATAATTATATTTGATTAAACGTTAAATAATAGACGATACAACATATTAACTTGTCAATCACATTAAAAAAAATCACACATCAACATGTCACACTGACCAACTTCCCTATATGGGATGTTGAAATAAAATTTTTTTTAGCAATCTCATAGAGAATATATGGACAGCCCAGGAAAAACACTTAAATTCCCAGGGAGAGGTTAAAAATATTTATTAAAACTTTTGTGGTTTGAATTATTATTATTAGGAAAATTTTTTATTTTTTTTTTTTTTTTTTTTTTTATTTTTTTTTTTTTTTTACAACAACAAATTATCAATCACAAAAGTCCACATTTTTGTATTCATTATTTATTAAAATATAAATACTATACAGTATAGTATTTTTGAAAAATCGAGAATTTTCTTATTGAAAAGCATTGAGTATAGAGATTTTTGTCCCAATTATGTCAAATGTTCAAGAAAATATATATATAGTTTGAGTTGAATATTTTTCCTAATTCGCTTTGTTTATTTCTTTCTAGTTTAACCTGCGCTGGTCTGCTCAACTCAAGTTCACTCAAAGCATCGTCTTTAGACCTGCAGAGAGGGCTTGACATGGACAACAGGGTCGTGTCGCTCCGGCCCAGGATTTCTACAATTTCTACATTTTTATTGTAAGTACATTTACTCTTTATAGTCGGTACAGTGAGGGACAATATTAAGTCCCACTCATGCGTTTTCTACTTGTGATTATTTCATTGTTTTTATAAAAGAAAATGAAAATCTTTATTGGAAATTTTATAGGTTTGAACCATGAAAGTTTCCATTAAAAAATATATATTTTTTTAAAAACAATGAAATAATCACAAGTAGAAAACTCATGGATGGGATTGTCCCTCAGTGTACATTCATTACGAATCAAACTATAGATTAGAATAAAAAATTTTGCGAGAAATGTATTATTTACATAATGAATTGCATCGAAGTTTGTGAAAATAAAAAGTAAGGGAAATGATCTCGATTTTATACTGAATCTCTATTTACATTTTTTTTTTTTTTTTAAACACTCACACTTTTTTCTCATTCACACACACATTCACATAGTCTTTTCGGGAACTTAGGCCATTTAAGACTTTAAACTATACCAAATGGCTTAAATCATCGAAAATTGTCAGTAGCTTTTTATCAAAATAAACTGATGTAGTACTTTATTTGAAACCTTACGCGAATTAGTCTAATTTCAAGACTTCCCGATAAGCTAGAGGTGTGAAATTTAATACTTAACGGTCATTTTTGATGACGAAAATTGTCAATAGCTTTTTTTACCTTTTTTTTTTTTTGTAAATTTTCCCTCGTGACTTTTTTTTCCAAAAAATTTTATAAATTCAACTTTGAATTGTTAGGTCACACCAGGGCGACCCCAAGGGATAGATTCTTAAACAATTTCTCTTTTCCAGGTTTGAGTTTCTCCAGTGCAATATGTTCAGTGTTCAGTGCTTATTGTTTTAACGTTCAACTAGTACAATCTACTGGATCAGCTCTACGAGTGCAGGGATCTTCAATGGATCAGCTCTACGAGTGCCAGGCAAGGAGCTTCGAGCGACCGTCAACCCCTCAGGAATATTTTATTCTCCAGACATACACACATACATCCAAAAATGTATTATTGATCTTATTCTAATTTTCTTTTTGTTACAGATTCCTGAGGGTCAACAGAACAAAGGTATATTATGCATGGTGCAAGAATATTAAAGGGGTAGATTAGATTAACTTTTTAGGATGTTCTTTTTTTCCTTTGATAGAGTGAGAGAAAAAGCCTCTTTCGCCGCAGGATTTCATAATCATTTTATTACCCAGGCCTTAAGGTGTGATTACTAAATAAATATAGTTTAATTGTATTCACTTTTCGATATTTCGAATTTAGAAAAGTAATTTCTACATCTTAAATGTAGTTTAAAGATTTAAATATAGAGGGGTGGAGGGTGCACCATGCCAACGACCCAACGAGAGGGATTTTTTTATGAACCTGTAGCTACTTTTCGTGAATTCAATAGTGGATAAATCAACGATAATACTTTCATTTTAGGCCTCTGTTGGATATTCGTTGTTGTAGTTGTTATTAGCTTCAGGTGCCTACTCTAATCTTTAGTTTAGCTAGTTCGTTTTGCTAGGATGCCTTGATTTGTTTCTTTAGTTTAGGATCCAAACGGAGATCTAAAATGAAAAATATTTTCGTTGATTTATTCCATGAGCGGTTCATAAGGAGATGCGGCCAGATCTGATTGAAATATCGTATCCCAGGTTCTCAAGTGTTCTTGTGCTTTTGTTGACCCATTCGAGAGTCTGATATGTTTTTGTATCTTTGAGGGTGAGTTTGAGGTGGCTCTATGGGTGTAAATGAGTCAGGGAAGGGTTGCCGTTTCTTCAGGAATAACCTGGAGGGTCAAAATTGCAATCCTTGAGGCTAGGAACCCGAGGGCTCCACCGATCTGATGGTGGAGACGGGGTTACAAATACTCTCTCTATTGTCTTCGTTTTTGTGTTAGGCTAGGTAGGATCTCTTCTACGTTAGCCCCCGCACTCGTTTGCTTGTAATCCAAAAAATCACGTTCATTCTCAATGATACGATTTCTTCAGACTCCCGGTTTATGGTAAATATATATATATATATAACGGTATATATTGATCAAATATATATATAGGTTCTATATATATAAAATTTATATTCGGAAAGCAAGGGATAATTAATTATTTAAAATCTTGCTGTCTTTTTTATTATTTTCAATTACTACATACACTATTTGTTGTAGTAAATGAAAATAACTTTTTTTTGGTGTTTATTTTTTTTATTTATTTGGTGTTTATATGAGCGTGAAAAAGTGAGAGAAATTTCAATATTTTTTTTGGAAATTAAAAGGTAAACTTAAATAAATAAATTAAAACTCTAATTCAAAATTGTTATAATTAACTTATAAGACTAATACAATTTTTTTTTTTTAGGTCATGAATTAAAACTTGTATAATAATACAATTGGCACTTTTTTGCATTAAATAATGATTCTGGTAAAACTAAAAGAGAGATGAGAGAAAATGTGATGTGCTTAGTTACATACACCTTCAACAAAATGATTTTTTTTTTAATAAAAAAACACTCGCACTTTTTTCCCATTCACACAGTCTTCTCTAAATGATTAAAATTTTATTTTTTCAGATTAATGATAATTGAATATTGTAATAGGCCTACTCTCTATGAAATAACAGTAAACGGTGGAAAAGTGTCAATTTCATAGAACTCTACGAACACACCTGTTGATTTTTTAAACAAAACTATACTCTTAACCGACCCATTATTGCACCGCTAAAAATATTTTAATATTATATAGACCTAATATTATATACCTAATACCTAATATTATATAGACCTAATATATATATACATATTTATTTCACCCCTGACTAATATCTTTAAAAAGCAAGTAATTTTTTTTTTTTTTTTTTTTTTTTTTCTATTTATTTTCCGGCCTTTGACCTCGCAAGTAATTTTAATAATATTGATACAATCAAGTGGCAGAATGAATAATAAAATAATGATGATTAGGAAAAGTGTCTCATGAAAACCAAATTCAGAAAGAAGAGATTACTTTCGCACGTTAAAAAAGAATTCTCAAAAATATTTATTTCTTAATTCAACATGCAATAAAAAAATGATGAATGATAATTTTCATAAAAGAAAGACATTTGGTATGTAATAATTTTAACTTAACTATAAAAATAATATTTATAAATAATCTT
>JAKCPI010002195.1:0-11712 GCA_023213315.1 Euborellia annulipes | reverse complement strand
CGAGTTAATGTACGCGGAGAAGACGGCGAGGTGGGTCGACGATGATCGATGCTGCGTCGCTATGGTGACGAATAATCTCTCCAATTCTAAATTGGTCGTCATGAGTGAGCAGAGTACCATTGCTACTTGTCATCTCTCCCCAATTATCATTTAAATTTATCAACGTAATCATTTTTTAGTACATTTTTAATTTGTTTCTTTTTATGGAGCATAGCTCTAAAAAATAGAATTTTAGAGCATATGCTCTTTTGATATAATTATCTATTTAGGTAATCATTTGGTGGTAAGAAGGCATGTTAAAAAAATAAAAAACGTGTAATAAATTATTTTAAAAAAATATGTATAAAATGGCGGCTATTTAAAAATCAATGTCTGAGTTTAGTTTTTGCAAATTAAATCGCGATTCAAAAATTCATGTAAAATAAAAAAATATTTACTTTAAAATTTTAAGAGGAATAAGGTAAACGTCTTTAAGTTTCGAGAAAATGTTGCCTTTTCTCTTGTACTCTATTTATAGGTTAATTTATATATAGAGAGAGAGAAGTATTGAAATCATGTCAAAAAATTCAAAAAAGTCCAAAATGTGGGTCTGTCTGTGATTAAAATAGAGTATGAAGAAATTAATTTGAGGTTGAAATTTTATATTTAACTCTAAAGAGATTGCCGCTGAAAATAAGCTTTTGAATAAAAATCATCCAAAGAGTATCAAGTTCTTCACTAAATAGCTTCTTTACGCAAGTTCGAATTTCTCAAATTTATTTCTAATGATTTTAATTAAAATTACTAATTTAATTGTTTTTAGATGTATCTCTAAAATTGATATTCTTTTTGTTTTTGCTCCTAAAAATTGGTTGAAGCATACTGAACTTGATAAAATATAAATATTTTTTCTAATTATAAATTTTATATCTTGAATTCTCATGGCACTGCCAGTATATACTATTATAAAAGTTGATTTTAATTCAAAAATAAATAAAAAATATTTTCCTTAAAATTTGGAGAGGGAGTAAAGAGGGAATAAACAGGGGCGTCATTTTTTTTTTTTTTTGGGGGGGTAAATGCCCCCCTCCCCTACTGTAGGGACATTTGCCCCCTCCCCTCCAATGGCTCTGCGATCTTTTTTTTAAATTTTATATTATTATTATTTTTTTTTAAATTAAAATATTAAAATCTCTTCGGGTATGTAAACTGTAAAAAATTAATTAAATTAAATATCTTTTTGGAGATACCTATTTGTGAATAAAATTTAAGGAAAAAAATTTGCCTCTCTCCCCCAAGAAAAAGTTGAAATAACTCCACTGAGGGTAAATCAATTGTTCAAAAAAAAAATCCTACAAAAAATCTGGTGTATCAATCACAGAACACAACTTTCAATTTCCGAAGAAAAGTGACAGCACCGCGGGATTAAAGCGAAGAAAGAAGAAGAGTGTTGTGCGACCGGTCACACCAGATTTTTTATGCTATGTTTTATTTAAATTTTCAAGTGAAATTCTAATTGATTTGTCTCGAAAATGATATATGTGAGTAAATAAAACTAGAATAATTGTTATCTTAATCTCTAATTTAATAAATATAAGCTTCATATCAATTTACGATATTTAGATTTAACTAGTCGTACATAAAACAATGCACAACAAGCAAGGGGGTGTCGAGCATTAAAATTATGAGATAATAATTTTATAGTTTATTATTCATTCCCTATTATCTTAGATGGAAAAGCAAACAGTGCTACTCTAGAGAATCAATATTTATTTTATTTTATTTGTTTGAGAAGATAAAATTTGATGAAGTTGCCGGTGTTTTTTTTTTTTTTTTTTTTTACTCTAATATAAAACTTTCGCTCTCTGACTTGTAGAGGGTAGAGTTAAAAGATGCTATTAAGGGAGAACATTCGAAAAAAGATAAATCTTTATGGTAACATCAAAAAGAAAATAAAATAAATATTACGGTTCTTATCAAGAAAATACTGTTTATTTTGCGAGATTTTGTAGAATTTATTTGAAGAAATTATTTCCGACCTTTTGTAGTGCAGAAGAAAGGTCAGTGGTCTGTCTAACAATTAATTTAAATTTTGTTTCCCACCCCGTCCCTCCTACTAAACAAAGGCAATCACTTCGGCGAATTTTGAAAACTTGGAATTTCCTGGATTGAGATCCATAATACGAGGAAATGTTAAAAATAACCGGAATTATTATTTTACTAGAAAATTCTGCTTATTTTTATTCAAATTACGAGGGGCGTCAAAGGTTTGAAGTGCCTGGAACGGCAGAAATTTTGTTTTTTAGCTCTCGATCACTCTGAAAATGACGACCCCGAAACTCTTTTTTCACTCTAGGAAATAAGTGGAAATTGCACGGGGCTAGGTCCGGTGAATAAGGTAGATGTGGCATCACCTCAATGTCTAATTCAGTGTTTGTTTCTTGAGTCCTTGCCGGTGCATTATCCTAATGAAGGGTCCCATTTGAGGGGTCTTTTTGCTGCAATTTTCCTTTTATTGGCCCCTTCAATACTTCACAATAGTAATTCACAGTAACAGTACGATCCTTATTCGCCATGTGATCGCGAACTAAACAACAAAATTTCGGATGTAGTCAACAGAGTATCAAAAAGGAAGGACTTCAGGAAGTGTTTTGAACAGTGACATGAACACTGGAATCGTATTTTGTTCGAGGGATTACTTTGAAGATCTGTTATGGAATTTGAATAAAAGTAAGCATTTTCTAGTAAAAAGAATAATTCCTGTTATTTTTTGAAACACTCGTATAAAAATTTTGCTGCAATAATTAATTTGAGTTTTTTAAGATTTTGGATTTTTCTAGTTAGTTTTAGAGAATTCTGAATCGAATGCAAAAAACCCTCTATCTCCAGGTGGTCTAGAAGTACAATGAGGGACAATACTAAGTCCCATCCATGCGTTTTCTACTTGTAATTATTTTATTGTTTTTAAAGAAATATTGTATATTTTTTAATGGAAACTTTCATGGTTCAAACCTAGAAAATTTCCAATCAAGATTTTCATTTTCTTTTATCAAAACAATGACATAATCACAAGTAGAAAACGCATGGGTGGGACCAGGGCCGCAGACAGACTTGACGGGCCCCGGGGCTACTTACTAATACGGGCCCCCCCCCCAAAAAAAAAAAAAAAAAAAAACTTAAAGTTTTTTTTTTTAGTATATAAAAGGCTATTGTGGCCTTCATGCCAACAATTTTTTACACAGTTTTTGAGACAACTTTTGAAATAGTTATACCTAGCTTAAAATATTTATTTAAATAAAGTTATTTAAAATTTTTTCAAAATTTCCAAACCAAAGAGTTACAATAATTTATCGAGGCCAGATCCGGACAGAGAAATTCGGGGGAAATCTGGGGGGATGGAAAATTTTTTGAAAATTAGCCACTGAAATCTGCGTTTTTAGCTATCCTGAGTCGTGAAAAAGATCAAACTTGATTTGAGGTTAAAAGGCCCGGGCCCTCTGAAGAAAAAAATTTCAAGAAAATGATATTTTTTTTAATTGAAATTTTAAGATTTGAGCTTAAAGGGCCCGGGCCCCTTGAGGAAAAAAAATTTCTAGAAAATGATTTTTTTGAATTGAAATTTTAAGATTTGAGCTTAAAGGGCCCGGGCCCCTTGAGGAAAAAAATTTCTAGAAAATGATTTTTTTGAATTGAAATTTTAAGATTTGAGCTTAAAGGGCCCGGGCCCCTTGAGGAAAAAAAATTTCAAGAAAATGATATTTTTTTAAATTGAAATTTTAACCATGAAACTTAATTTTCATTAGAATTTTAAGGTGGGAGGGCAATGGGCCCGGGCCCCTCAGAGGGCCCGGGCCCCGGGGATATAGCCCCCCTGCCCCCCCCCCCTGTCTGCGGCCCTGGGTGGGACTTAATATTGTCCCTCATTGTACCTTAATCTAAAAACGTCGTTGCAGCTTTATTATAATATAAATAAATATAAGCCAGATATAGGCTAATATTATACTATATCGGCTGTTAGACTAGCCTGTCATCTTTTGTAAGAGTGCTGAACTACAGTATTTGACATATAATTTTTAAATATATCTACTAATGTCTATATATAATAATTGCGGTGTGTCCGTCTGTCCGTCCGTCCGTCTGTCCGTCCGTCTGTCACGCTCTGTTTGACCAACTTCCCGTTGGAATTTTGAAGCGAAATTTTGCAGCCTTATAGAGGACGTTATGGAGAGTCCTGGAAAAATACTCGGGTCCCGAAATTCCTATAACTTTTTGAGTTATTAATTCTTAAAGTTACGATTTCTCCCATAGGAAATGTACAGAGGAATATTTTTGTATTCTTTTCATTTGTGTATTCCATGAATGTAAACAAATCTTCAAGCAGGCACTGGATTGGAATACGTAGTAATAATAATTTTCTTGCCCACGGGGCGTGGTGTAGAGGTTAGCGTGCTAACCTCATATACCAAACGTCGCGGGTTCGGACCCCAGGCAGTCCGATGATTTTATTTAAGCCATCTGGATACCAGATGGCTTAAATAAGAATGCCTGGACCCCAATAATAGATAAATTCATAAATAACGGTTATCGTAAATGTCTTATATGGCCTGAGCTGCCGAAAAGACAGTGTGAATGTGTGTGTGAGTGTGAGTGCGAATGAGAAAAAAGTGTGAATGTTTAAAAAAAAAAAAAAAAAATAATAATTTTCTTTTCATAATAAAGAAAGGCGAGGGTCCGCCGCAGGCGGGCCCGAGCCAGCTGGAGGGGGGGTCCAGGGGGCGTAGCCCCCGCTGTCTAGACGCCACGCAGTTTCTCATTAAGAAAGGCGAGGGTCCGCCGCAGGCGGGCCCGAGCCAGCTGGAGGGGGTCCAGGGGGGCGTAGCCCCCTGTCTAGGCACCACGCAGTTTCTCATTAAGAAAGGCGAGGGTCCGCCGCAGGCGGGCCCGAGACAGCTGGTGGGGGGTCCAGGGGGCGTAGCCCCCCTGGCTAGACGCGAAGCCCGCCGAAGGCGGGCGGCGCGGCTAGTTATTTTAAATTTTCTTAATTAATATGTGATTAATAATAACAATAAATTCATTTTAAAATAAAATAAAAAAATTAAAGATTATTGGAACAGATGGTTTGCTGTATTAGCTTGATAACAAAAAAAAATTAATTTGCTTAATTTTTTAATAAGCCATTAAAAAAATTATAACTTTCTGTTACAATAATCCCTTATGAATATAATTCATTAAAAAAAAACCGCATTGAAAAATTCCTTATAATAGTCTAGTTTTTTTTTTTTTTAATACGTTTAGACGCCGTTCCTACACCCCCTTAGGTTCAATATAGATTTTAAAGTGATATTTTTTATTTTTCAGTAGCAGGGCTTAGAGAAGTGCCCTAATGATGTAAAAAATTCAAGTGACCTTTGACCTGAGGCCCTTTTAGAGTTGAATATTTGCCAATTGAAAATACGTTCACGGAAATATACAGCTCTTGCTTTATGGCAAATAAAGCTTGAACTTTTATAAAAAAAAAAAAAGTTAATTCAGAGTTTAAATTGTGTCATAAGAGGGATTCGATCAGGGGTTAGAATAGAAACTTTATATTGAGTATTTAAAAAGCTTTGATAGATTTTTAAAATTTATTACAATTATTATGTTCAAGTTAAATGCGGGATGCGGGACACTTTGTAGAATACTAAAGTTTAAATTTTCTGACCCGTATATTTGTTAATTTGAAACTTAACTATAGAACTAGAGACAATTTTTTTTCATTGCCTTTTCCTTTTTATTATTTTGCTTCCCTTTAGGAGCGTGCCAAATACTAAGTCAATTTGGATAACAAATAAGTATTTTTTTTGTTGGACCAAAAAGAATTTTCTTCACAAAGATATGCCATTAGATAGAAAAATAGTCTGAGATAAGTGAAAGAAAACATAAGTGAAGAGTTGAAAGAAAAATAAACATTGCATAATTTTTCTAAATATGTAATTAATTTTGGAGTTTCTAAAACATTCAAATTATTTTACTTTCCTGTTATTATGATCGTAGAAGATTTATTTTCAAAAACCAAAAAATAAATAAGAGAAAGTAATAAAATAAATAATATGATTAAGATACGTCATCAAATAGAGAATTTATTTAATCTATTTTAATAGATTTCTTTTTTAAATGTAATTAATAAAAATCTGGTGTGACTGGCGCACAGCACACAACTTTCTCTTACCTTCGGTAATCGAAAGTTGAGTACTGTGCTTGTCACACCAGATTTTTTGTGTCGACATGTATTTAGTTTCCGACAGTATGGTACATTCGATTTTCAAGATGTAAAATTTTTTTTTTTATAATATTTAAAAAAACATTCACACTTTTTTCTCATTCACTCTCACACGCACACACACATTCATACAGTCTTTTCGGCAACTCAGGCCATATAAGACTTTTTACGATATCCGTTATTAATAAATATACATATATGGGGTCCAGGCATTCTTATTTAAGCCATTTGGTATCCAATTGGCTTAAATAAAATCATCGGACTGCCTGGGGTCCGAACCCGCGACGTTTGGTATATGAGGTTAGCACGCTAACCTCTACGCCATGCCCCGAGGGCGATGTAAAATTTATAAGTATGGCAAAATATTTATATTTTGTTACCATGGCAACCATTTCTCCTATCTTTTCTATGGAGAACAAGAGTAAAGTGGTCTTCAGAAGATTTCAATCACAAAATGAGAATATACATTTTAAAGAGCAACTAAAAAATAGTTGATATATGAATTTTAAAAAAAATCGTTGGAGCAAATTTTGAGAAAATCGCAAAAAACTGAAAAAGTGCATCAGTAAAGTACTAGTACTTTTTGGTCGATTTTGTTCAAAAGCTTCGTGTCACGTCCCATGGGGGTGCCTAACTTAAATATAAAATTCCAACCTCCTAGCTCTTTTCGTTCTTGAGATATTTTGTTCACAGACACACAGACAGACACACACACAGACACACACAGACAGACCATGTCGCAAAAACCACTTTTTTGGATTCAGGGACCTCAAAACGTGAAGATCCATCAAAATCTCGACATCGAATTTTTGACATGAATCCAATACTTTCTCTCTATATATATATTACATATATACATAGGTAAGAGAAAGTAAAAATAAATTACAAAATTAAACAAACTGGAGTTGCATTATCTTAAAGGGCTCTGAAAAGGGCAGTTTCATTTCATATTCTGTTTAAAAATAACTGGTAAGATTTTCAACTATTTTTTACTTTCTCTTACCTATGTATATATGTAATATATATATAGAGAGAAAGTATTGGATTCATGTCAAAAATTCGATGTCGAAATTTTGATGGATCTTCACGTTTTGAGGTCCCCTGAATCCAAAAAAGTGGTTTTCGCGACATGGTCTGTCTGTCTGTGTGTCTGTCTGTGTGACTGTCTGTGTGTGTGTGTTCAATTTTAAGCATGAAGGAATTGAGCTATGAGGCTGAAATTTTATATTTATGTTAAACACTCCCCGGGACCGACAAAATAAGCTTTTAATCAAAATCGGCCAAAGAGTACTAGTACTTTACTGATGCACTTTTTCAGTTTTTTTCGATTTTCTCAAAATTCGCTCTAACGATTTTGATTAAAATTAAAAAATCAATTATTTTTTAGATGTTCTTTCAAATGTATATTCTCGTTTTGCCCTCAAAATTGTTTGAAGACCACTTTACTCTTGTATTTCATAGGGAAGATATGAGAAATGGTTGCCATGGTAACAAAATATAAATATTTTCCCATACTTATAAATTTTACACCTGAATTCAAATATTTCCTACTGCCGGGAAATAAATACATGTCGACACAAAAAATCTGGTGTGACAAGCACAGTACACAACTTTCGATTACCGAAGGTAAGAGAAAGTTGTGTGCTGTGCGCCAGTCACACCCAGATTTTTTACTAATTAAATCAGTGGTTTCGAAACTTTATGTTACAACGCATCCCTTAAAAATATTTAATCGTATGTCGCGTCCCCCCCTATATTTTACATAATAATCAAAATAAAAAAAAAATTAATAAAAAAAAACCAAAATTTTTAATGCTAAAAAATATAAATTGATATAAAATAGTTTTTTTATTTATTCTTATTTTTTTTTTTTATAAAACTAGCAATCATTTGGAAAATCTCTCGTTGTGGCTAATATTCGCACCTCCCCTTAGACTAGTCCGAGCCTCCCTAGGGGGAGTACAAATTGGAGAATCCGTGGTTCCAAAGAGAAGAAAGGGGTGTATTAGAAAAGTATTGAAAAAAAAATCGAAATTACATTGTAAATAGAAGTTTTTAAGGACCTCTGAAACCCAAAAATATGATCCTCCAAATATCTATTTTAGGGGTGATGGATATGGACGGGCCTAAACCTCCTTCTCCCTCTCCGAAATAAAAAAAAAAAATGATATGAAATGAGGGAAAATATGTATTTTAAACGGTGTTAGAAATTATAAAAATAAATAAATAAAATTTATTCAATTGGGGGGGGGGATGGTCCAATACCACTGAAAAATTTTGCCTAAAATTTTTGTCTGAGTTTTAATTTTGATTATAATATCTCCAAAAACAAAATATGTCCTAAGAAAAAATTTGCTATTTAAGTCAGGCTTAAGAGTATAGTAGTACGGTACTAATTACTGTATTATCCATCACTTAATTTCAAAAACGACAAAATTTAGCATTGCCTAAGTTTCCTAATATTATAAAATTGAAAAAAAATATGTAGAACAGTATGTGACAATAGTTATATTTTATGAGAAAAAAAAAGTACTCAAAATAATCTCTATCGTATAACCCGTATAACCAATAGATATTCTGTAATCCGATTATATCAAATTTGAATAAATCAAATGGATGGGTTTCTAAATGATTTATTTTTTGGTTTATTGATGAGAGAATTAGGGAGTTGATGGGGTTCAAAACCAGGCGTGCGCAAGTGACATACTCTATGTACGTAGGATGGCATTTCCCGTGAAATCTCATTTGAGTTTCAATCAATCAGTTAACAATTTCATTTTATTGAACCAATTTCATATTAATACAATTTTAATAAATTTGAGCTTTCTGGTCTTCTATTTAGCATAAATAAAATTAGATCCACTACATTCATGTACATTACATATCAAGTTTTATCTCAAAATTAAAAAAACAAATTGTTTATCTTTAAATACCTATAATTTAAATTAGAATTATGAAAAGTCTTAATAAGCCGCGAGAGATATTTATATAATTCTAGTATTTATTCATATACCCGAAAAAAGTAGGGGTGTGCCGCCGTGAGTTGAACCACGGATACTCCAATCTGTACTCGGTGGCCTCTCCCGGGGGCACACCCCTACTTTTTTCGGGTATATGAATTAATAAATACTGGAATAATATAAATTTACCAAGAGTCACGGGTTCGGTTCCCAGGCAGTCCGATGATTTTATTTAAGCCATTTGGATACCAAATGGCTTAATTAAGAATGCCTGGACTCCCATTATGTATATTAATCAATATCGGATATCGTCAAGGTCTTATATGGCCTGAGTTGCCGAAAAGATTGTGTGAATGTGAGTGTGAATGAGAAAAATATTTAAAAAAAAAAATAAATAAAAAATAAAAATGGGGGAACATATACATAAAATTTTATTTTTACAATCAAAATGACTGCAATGTTACCTAAATTCCAAGTCAGTTTCATTGATTGATCTTCAAGCTAAAGATCAAATCAAGAATAAATAGCCTACGAGGAAGTAAACTTGGTCGATTTTTATAAATATTTGGATACAAAAGAGTTTCCAAATTTAAAACAATTTGCTTGTAAATTTATTTCTATGTTTGGAACTACCTGTACGTGCGAACAAACATTTTCCAGGATGAAGTATTTGAAATCAAAGTACAGGGCAAATTTATCAGATGATGACATACAATCACTGCTTGTAATTGGTGTGACAAATTTTAACCCTAACTACAAAGAAATACTTCAATTTGGCCTTTGCGGCAGAAAGTTTGGACACCTGGGTGCTAGAGAGCGGAGGCTTTGGGTTAATCTTAGCAACTTTCAGTTGGTTTGGTTGACTAAGCTCAAGGCTCCACTCTCGAGCACATCAGGCATTTGTGGCGCCGACTGTACGAACGTCTGCGTCGCTATGAACGCCTAGTCTAACAATACAATTAAACAATATACCCTCCCTTTCTATATATCACTTGTGCGTATCGACACCTTATCGACCCCTGAGTCCATTAAATTGAATTGGCCTTTGTTCAAAAATTCTTAATTGCAACGAACAAGTTAAGTAATATTTAAGAGCAAATTAGAATAATCTGAGGATTTTTGGGCGAGTGGGTTTAGGGTTTCGAGGCTGCCAAGCGAATGATTAGCTTCCTATGTTAAATTTATTAACCAAGTACGGTGGTAAAGCCACTAATTCCACAAGGGGTCATAACCAAAAGTGTGGATTTAATTGAATTCTCAACTGCTCTCTCGCAGTAAGCTCATTCTAATTTAAAGACAAATTTATTAATTAGCTCGATTAATTAAAGATCAAAGAGAATGAAGTGATTTTCACTACAAAAATTTCAAAAATAAATAAATAAATAAATAATAATAAATTATGTAACAAGAATAGCAACTATATATTTTATCAAAATTTTTAATAAAATTAAAAATAATTAATAAAATAAAATTTTTATTGATTGTTTAAAAAAAAAATTATTCCAATAAAAATTTAAGAGTTACTTTTTATGAGATTCATTTCTCAATATAAGGAACCATTATCGGAGGGAAATAAATGTTTAATAAAGTAACATCAAAAATTCTTCCGGCTGGAAGGAAAGGAAAGCTTATCAATAAATTTATAATGCTTCTAACATTTTTTTTTAGGAAGGAATTTATCTTTAAGAAAATATTACAAGAGTTAATAATGTTCCCTTTTTCGGCTTGAGAGGAAATATGATAGCAAATGGGAGGAATAAATTTTTTTTAGATGCCGATGAAATTAGACTTTCCTATTTCCCTGTGGGCTTACATGTTTCGATATCCCCTAAGTGCAAATAAGAGGGAACAAGATTAAACGGACAATAAATTTATTAACAGGAGGGAGAGTTAATAATAAATAGAAAATAAATTCTCGTTGTTGGATCATTTCAAAGTTGAATTAGACACCAATCAATTGAAATAAATGGAGACGGGGTCTAAATGGCCGATGCCGAAAAAGACCTTAAAACGAAATAAAAAAAAAATGTTTAAATTATGGGTCAAATAGTTCAGCACTCTTGCAAAAGATGGCAGGCTAGTCTAACAGCCGATATTCTATAATAATAGCCTATATGGACCCTGTTATGCAATGGTGTGTCAAAGACCAAAAAATTGAAAATTGAGTTAAGCACGGAATATTGTTTCAAATGCTTTAATTAATAGTATTTTTTATGAAATATGTCCTAAAAAAATTTATATTTAATGTTACTTGCACAATTGACAAGAAAAATTATATAGAATTCAATGTAAACAAAAAACTTTATTGTTGATTTTCTCAAAACTCGATATTTGGTCTTTGACACACCATTACTAACAGGGTCCGTCAGTCATAGCCCTATATTTATATGCTTTTATAAAAAGATACATAATAAAGACCTTGACATAATAATATTTATAAATTATTCATTCTTAAAATATCAATGAATGCATTAAATTTGTTACCCTATAGGCTATCAGCCACAATTATTAACA
>JAKCPI010002194.1:0-15648 GCA_023213315.1 Euborellia annulipes | reverse complement strand
CTGGTGACTTAGGATGAACAGCGGAATCCGGATAAAGCTAAACTTTTTAATTAAAAAAATACAGGCAATAATAGATTTGACTGCTAACTTATGAAGATTTTTCTTGATTCTGTCCCAACTAAATTTAAAGCTACAAAAACATACAACACAAGCAAAGAATACAATCAATACAATCTTATGCTCTAACTAAAAATTCAATTTTTTGGAGAAACTCAATTAAGAAGTCTCCACATCACCATTTCTACATCCTGTCCCTACATTTGCCAATGCTCTTCGCTTCCTTCACAAATTTCTACATATAAAATGGATAAATCGTTTTTTCTTGTTTGAAATAACATTTCCCTTTCTTCTTCTTCATATGATTAAAAAATATTATTTCCCCAATGAACACAATTAGAGAAATCCCTAAACTGACTAAAAGGAAATAAAATCCCCCCTGAAGGTGAGAGTCGTCAATGGAAATGCATCTTTCTTTGCCATGATCTCATGAACATCATTATCCTCAAGCCATTTATTTATTAAACCTTTTTCAATTAGATCATAAATCACATGATCATAAATAATTGACAACCAATTTTTTTCTTTGTCGTATATGAAACAGTGAAATAGGATATTCTGCAGATTCTGATTTTACTTCAAAAATTTTCATTCTATCAATATCGTCAATATTTTTTAATTCATGATGTATATTGTATGGATCAAAGAAAAAACCTGAATCTTGTGTTTCAATTAATTCTAATAAACATTCCCTCATTGAATTTCTATATATAATACTTAATATTATAATTAAAAGCTTCACTAGTCCTAAAATTAGTGGCAACAACCGTTCTCAAAATTGGGGCAACACAAAATTTGTAGGTTGTGAAAATTTCATCGAGCGTTTCTACTTGATGTTCATAACCTGGATTTAAAATATTTCCAAAAAGATAAGACTGATAAAGATTATTGATAAAAAATCCGTAAAAATAGAGAGTAAGAAGCAGAATTCTCATTCTCAATGTTTTTGGTTGTATAGCAATCGGAATAAATAATAAAAATGATAGAGAATATCCTAGATTATTAATAAAACCTCTAAAATTGCTCTTTTCTGGCACAAAATTTAGGCGAGCAAGAAAAGTCAAAAACGCAAGCATTAATAAAAAAGAATATTGTGACCACTCCCCATAGATTGAGTTGAAATTCTTCATATAAACTTTTCCACTGAGCTTTCTTCTTAGCTTTTGGAACATACCACCGACTTTGACTATTAATATAAGCTATAGTCGGATGAATATCCAAATAGCGAGGGAAAGAAATTAAAGGAAATCCACCGGAAACAATATCATAATCTCCATAAGTGAGTTTTGTTAACAAATATACCAAATCAACTTCTTTTGAAAATTTCGTTCTAATAGTAAAATTATGTCGTTTCGATAATTCTTCTAGCATATTTATTTCAACTCCAACATTTTTCTCATTTTTAACATAGATAAAAGGTGGCATAGCGTTTCCTCCTAAAGACACTATACATCCATTCATATTCTTGAGTTTATTTGTAAATAATTTGCCTTTCTTTTCCCAATGGCCTTTTAAAATCCATTTATTGATTTGATAAAATTCGCTGTAGTTGGAAGTATAACATTTCTCTTCAGGTATTAAATTTGGGAACCATGAATAAGCCAAAATCTAAAAAAGAATTAAGGAATAGGTTTAATTTATTTGATATTATTTGATAAATAGTGATGGAAATTAACAAATGAAATTCCATTTCCACAAGCCAAATATCTGTATGCTGAGACCTATACAGTATATGCTTGATGTGGATATGTGTAATCTTTATTGCTTGTGACAAATCTTTGAATGATTGTCCATTGTGAGTTAATATAGATTTTGTTTTTTATTTTTTTTTTAAGAACCGTCGGCCAAAAATTAAATAATTTTGGGTATTATGCGTTTATTTGTTGATATTTCGACCCCATTGAGATGGAATCATCCTCAGGTAGGAAGCCTAATTTTGATACATAGTCTATTGTATAAGACTGACTTATGAACAGAAGATTAACAACTCTATTTTCTAAAAAAAAACTCTTATGCAACTGAGATGGCACAATAAAATTGGCCCGAACGTCTTGTAACAAAGGAGTTTGATTTAATAATAAAGGCTTCCTACCTGGCTGCATTCCTCTTCATTCCTGTTATTGAATTCACACACAGCCATTTTCTACATTAATTAGAGATTGATTAGATACTTGTGTAGATTACCTCATTTTCATTAGGTCGCAATATAATCAAATTTAATATTTTCCAGGGCTTTACTTTCTCAAAAATTTTACTAATATTTAAGTTGTTGTCTTCAATAATAATAAGAATTTGTTCATGACGATTCCAGGAATTCTTCCATTTGACCAAAGCATCCACTTGATTGTCGATTTTCTTCTCGTCATCCTTGAAAATGATAATAATCCCAGTAAATGAGGGAAATGATTTATTTAGAGTCTCATTCCCCACAATAACAAAAAGATTTTTGAATAGTTCGGAGTAGATTTGAAATAAGAAACGAATTCTCATTCGGAATTGAGAGGAGAAACGGTGCCTCAATATCCCTAAAATGGTGCTTGATGATATTTAAAGAACATTCCAAAAGCATGCGAGAATGGTTGCTCGCTAATAAAGACATCGAGATCAAAGACATTAGGGAGAGTGAAGTCATACTGGAATATAAAAACAACACACAACAAATTAATTACTTCACTCCTTTTTTTGTCAAATAATGAATAATCTAATGTTTTCATTACTTGAATGTTATTATTGATTTTCAGACCAAGGTGTAATTATTAATTATAATGTTTATTTCCATGTGGTTTATCTAATTTTATTTTAACATTAATCCCAAATGACTAATTATATTGATTTTTTTTTATTTGATCTTGATTAACTCCTAAAAACTTAGAAAAAAAATTAACATTTAAAATTATATTAATGAAATATAATGTCTAGAGTAAATTGGTTTCTGATAGGTCACTTACTTGTCTGCAGCTATCTAGCACAACACCACATTTCCGAGTGCCCCATCCACCGTATTCTCCCGAACTAGCCCCAGCAAACTTTTTTCTGTTTCCCAAACTGAAAAACACTTTTCTTTTCCAAACCATAGAGGAGATATAGGACAATGTGAAGAGAAGCGTAAAGTGTATTGTCAGTAGAGGGTACTATTTTTAAGGGAGCAGTGCTTAAAATGTTGCACAATAAGCAATAAAGAGGGTACAGAAAAAGTTCGGTTTCTTTTTGTACACATCTCGTATATAGATATAATAAATTTAGATAGTTATAAAAAAATCTGGTGTGACAAGCACAGAACACAAATTTCGATTACCGAAGGTAAGAGAAAGTAGTTGTGTTCTGTGCTTGTCACACCAGATTATTTGTGTCGACATATACCGGTATTTAGTTTCCGCCGATATATTAAAATTCAAGATGTAAAATTTATAAACGGGGGAAAATATTTATATTTTGTTACACGGGCGGATTCAGAGGGGTTTTTCGGGGGGGGAGGGGGTAATCTGGTGTGACTGGTCGCACAGCACACAATTTTTTCTTAATTTCGGTAATTTAAAGGCGCATTCTGTACTTGTTTGCCAGAATATAAATACAAATCAAATTTTTAAGGATTAATTTTTTAAAATTTTACATTAAAAATACATTTTTTTTAAATCTCGGGGGGGGGGGGGGGATAATTACCCCTTTACCCCCCCCCCCCCCTCCCCCATCTGTTCTTGTTTTGTTACCATGGCAACCATTTCTCATATATTTCCTATGAAGTGCAAGAGTAAAGTGGTCTTCATAAGATTTCAATGGCAAAATGAGAATACATTCAATACATTTTAAAAAGCATCTAAAAAATAATTGATTTTTAAATTTTAATCAAAATCGTCGGAGCGAATTTTGAGAAAATCGAGAAAAACTGAAAAAGTGCATCAGTAAAGTACTAGTTCTTTTTGGCCAATTTTGTTTAAAAGCTTATTTTCACGTTCCAGGAGGGTGTCTAACCTAAATATAAAATTTCAGCCTCCTTACACAATTCCTTCATGCTTAAAATTGGATATACACACAGACAGACAAACACACAGACAGACCATGTCGCGAAAACCACTTTTTTGATTCAGGGGACCTCAAAACGTGTATATCCATCAAAATCTCGACATGTGAGTGTGAATGGGAAAAAAGAGTGAATGTTAAAAATAATAATAATAATAATAATAATCACTTATTGAAAAAGTGAAAATTTAATAGCATCAAAATTTTTTTATGATGAATTACCTTAAAATGTCATAGATTATTTCTTTTTCTTTTATTAAGTTGAAAGGGTCATTGAATTGTTTCCCCCACCACAGTTTCGGTGGATACCTAAAAGTTGAAAAGTTTAATAGACATCGTGATAATTAATTTCCGGGTATTTTCTTTAACATTAAATTGAATTAAGATCTCTAGAGAATAAACTCTCTCTCTTAATTATAATTATAATTTGATGATTACAAATTGGCGCCTTGTTTACATATCAGTCACTTATATACTCGATACTCAAGTAGGTGGTAAGAAAAATTCTTTTCTTCCCTTTTAAGATATATAGTGGTCGATAAATTTTAGTACTATAATTAATTATCTTTCACTCGTAGGTCAATTGATAATTTTTTTATTTGACTTTCTTATGCATTCGTTTTGTATATTTATTTTATCCATTAGATTTTTGATTAATTAATTAGTTATACAGACATATCATAAAATATTGGAATCGACTAGGGATAAATAAAAATATCAAAAGGTCAATTTATTACCTATTTAGAATAAAACCTTAATAGATTTATTTTTTGTAAAGAAGAAAAAGTACAAAAAAATGATTATAGTAATTTTATAAAAAAATTAGTTTTTTCTTTAGGGGATTATCAAATAAAAATATGCTGATGGCCTCAATGTGACTGACACACAGCACACAACTTTCTCTTACCCTTCGAAACTAATGGTGCTGGCCAGACCAGATTTTTTTTGTGCGAGATATATTTAGTTTCCATAGCACCTTTCAGAAGATTTCATTGAGAAAATGAGAATATACATTTTAAAGAGCATCTAAAAAATAATTGATTTTTGAATTTTAATCAAAATTGTTACGTTTCCTAAATTGACAGTCCCAAGCTCTGAGGATGGTTTTAACTAAGACCGAAACGTCAGCATAGAGGACCTAATAAATGAAGTAATATTTATCTGCTATTCTTTTAACGATTATCCCACTATAAAATTCACATCTTGTATAAAGTTTTTTTTTTCTTGATTTTCTCAAAATTCGCTCCAACGATTTTGATTAAAATTCAATAAATCAATTATTTTTTAGATGCTCTTCGAAATGTACTGGTATATTCTCATTTTTCCATTGAAATCTTCTGAAGATCCCTTTACTCTTGTACTTCATAGGAAGGTTAGGAGAAATGGTTGCCATGGTAACAAAATATAAATATTTTCGCATACTAATAAATTTTACATCTTGAATTCTAATATATCGTCGGAAACTTAATATATTCGATATATTCCGAAATATTCGATTTTAAGCATGAAGGAATTGAGCTATGAGGCTGAAATTTTATATTTATTTTGAATATCCCTTTTTGTAGTGTAAAGTCTATTTAACACCTCTGCCATTGCTCAAAACTAAATTGATTATAAAAATTTTGACTATAAAATTTCTCCCCCTCTTTTTTTGATCAGCCTCCATTTTGAAATTAATTGAGATACAAAGATGAGATATTAGTTAGACATAAGTTAGACACTCCCCCTGGAGCGTGAAAATAAGATTTTAAACAAAATCGGCCAAAAAGTACTATTACTTTACTGATGTACTTTTTCACTTTTTTCCATTTTCTCAAGATTCGCTCTAACGATTTTTATTAACTTTGGTAAAATTTTAAAATCAATTATTTTTTAGATACACTTTAAATGTATATTCATTTTGCCCTCAAAATTGTTTGAAGAACACTTTACTCTAGTACTTCATAGGAAAGATAGAAGAAATGGTTGCCATGATAACAATATATAAATATGTTGCCATATTTATAAATTTTACATCTTGAATTCTAATACATGTATATCGGTGGAAACTAAATATATCTCCACATAAAAAATCTGGTGTGACAAGCTCAGAACACAACTTTCAATTGCCGAATGTAAGTCAGTCACACCAGATTTTCAACATATTGTTGAAAAAAGCTAGTTCAGATTTTAATGGAAATCAAAATTTAAAATCTAATACGCCCTCAGAGCTTGGTTAGGGGTTAGCGTGCTCACCTCGTATACCAAAAGTCGCGGGTTACATATCAATATGTAAGAGCAGCGACTTCATTTAAATTTTTGCTTTGAGGACCCCCTCCCTCCTCAAAGGGGCAAAATTTTTTTTACTTCCTGTGCTACTTATTTTATATACATATATATATTATATACCTCTATATTTTTATCTACCTGGTATATCATCTTCTATACTTATTTAGAAAGAGAGAGTATGAGTTTGTTTGTATGTAGGGGTTAAACTCAGAATTTACTATTTTATTCCAAAAATTTGAGAGCGGGGGCAAATGCCCCCCCCCCCTAAATGACGTCCCTGAGTAAGAAAAAGTAAAAATTATATGCCCAAAAGTTCTAGACTAGATCATTTTCTATTATTTTCTTGAAAAGTTGCTCTTTCTGATAATAATTTCATCATTTCTTTTCAGATCTAAATCTGCTCTTATTTTGAAATCTTCTGATAATGATTAGATCGAATTTCCGATATCTCCCCGAAAAATTATTCGGCCATGACTACAGGTAAACTATTATTTTTTTTTGAATTTTTTTTTCTAATTTTGGTTTTTATGCTAAATCTTCTCAAAGATTGTGATGATAATGATTATCCATCTGTTGATTTCTCAGTGGTGGCCTTTCGGATTGTGGGTTGAGAGGAGAGATCCGCCCCCGCGGGTTGTTAGCAGTGGGGAATTGCCCGCCCCCGTCAGCCCGTCAGTACAGGGGCGGCGGCGCACGCGAGGGTCCAGCGATCGATGCTCCCTCGGATGCTGTACTCAGTGCCTGAGTGAATGGACCGATCTCCACCTTCATATGCACCTGTTGGATCTCTCCCTAAAGCCCTGGCTCCCCGGCTGCCTCAATGGAGCTGAATATTTGACGGTACGTTAATCATCACTATCCATGTGTACATTACTAATGCATTGTTTGTCTTGTTGTTGTTGTACTTGTTGTGATTTGCATGTCCCCGATTAAAATACAAATCTCCTCATACTAACTAATTGGACGGAAAAACTAATCAAATGAGTATTATTTTTGAATTTCAAATCTTTAATATATAAAAGAAATCAAGTTACAAAAATATTTACAACTCTCCATTGTTACCTTTTTGAAAATAATTTTTTTTTTTAACGAAACTTATAACTTAAATCTAAATAAATTAGAATAGTTTTTGCTATTTACGTGTCAATTTTAGCAAAAAAATTATTTTTATTGGACCTCTAGATAATTTTTTATTATTTGATTAAAAAAATTTTTTTATTTTTTTTATTTACTTGAAAACAGTGAAATCAAGATTGATTTTTGAAATATATATATATATATATACATGTATATATATATATATTATTTCATTTTCATTTCTGTGCGTATATTCGAAGATATAAAAATTTTATTACAGCAGATTAAAAAAAATTTTTTGATTAACTGTTTTTCATTTTTTTTTCTCATTCACTCTCACATTCACACAGTCTTTTCGGCAACTTAGGCCATATAAGACATTTAGGATAACCGTTATTTAATTAATATATATATTTATTTGGGGTCCAGGCATTCTTATTTAAGCCATTTAGTATCCAATTGGCTTAAATAAAATCATCGGACTGCCTGGGGTCCGAACCCGCGACTTTTGGTATACGAGGTTAGCACGCTAACCTCTACGCCAAACCCCGAGGGCAACTGTTTGATATTACTAATTTTTCATGTGATTGATTTGTTTATTTTTTTTTTTTCTAATAAAAGTATAACTATTTAATGTTTTCAAGCACAAAAATGTCTTCTTCTTCAGAATAATGAATTGCGTTGTGATGATTGTCACCTCCACAAGAGAGACTCAGGCCAATAATAGCTAGTTTTGATGGTTAATGAATTATTATTACAATATAATAAAAAATATTAAGGTCTCTCTTTTATTCTGAGGGTCAAATGTTCACTTTTCAAATTATATTGGATAACAATTTGATTAAATTAAGATCTAATGGTTAGATGTTGTTCGAGGCTTGATTCCCGCCTGTGGAGGCGACAACCATCTCAACGCAGAAGATCATGAAGATGGTGCTCAAAAACATTAAATGGTTATATTTTAATTAGAAAAAAAATAATAAACAAATCAATCTCACGAATTTATTTGATATAATCAATCAGTAAACAGCTTAAGTAATAAGAGGCCCTCGGATCTTGGTGTGCTAACCTTGTATACCAAACGTCGCGGGTTCAGACCCCAGGCAGTCCGATGATTTTATTTAAGCCATTTGGATACCAAATTGCTTAAATAAGAATGCCTGGACCCCAATAAATATATTTATATAATAACGGTTATCGTAAAATGTCTTATATGGCTTTAGTTGCCGAGATGACTGTGTATATGTGTGTGTGAATGTGAGTGTGAATGGGAAAAAAGTGTGAGTGTTAAAAAAAAAAAAGTAATAAGAGATTAACGTTTTAGGGGATAAAACAAACCTTATTTCTTTGTTTTTTACTTTCTCTTACCTTTATATGAAATATATATAGAGAGGAAAGTATTGGATTCATGCAAAAATTCGATGTCGAGATTTTGATGGATAAACACGTTTTGAAGTCCCGTGAATCCAAAAAAGTGGTTTTCGCGTCATGGTCTGTCTGTCTGTGTGGGTTTGTCTGTGTCTCTGTGTTCAATTTAAAGCATGAAAGAATTGAGCTACGTGGCAGAAATTTTATATTTAAGTTAGGCATCCCCCTGGAGCATGAAAATAAGCTTTTAAGAGTACCCCGTGAAGTTACATTATTTCCTATCTCTAACTCTGCGTAAGTCCTAGATAATGAGTCTCTGTGTTCGTGTCTGTGAACATTTTATCTAAAGAACGAAAGGAGTTATGTTTAGATTTTATATTTAAATTTAGGATTGATTAATCTTCCTTCTCCTGTATTGGATTGAATTTTTTTTTTTTAAGAACTTAATTAAAAACATATTAAATGTGGAAAATCCCCTTTAAATGAAATAATTCAATCAGCGTTTCTGACTAATTAGAAAAGTCAATTAGTTTTTCAATAATTAAATACCCGCAAAGCAAGTAGAAAATTATTCGTTTAAAAACTACTAAGAGGGTGGTTTTAGATCGAGTAAATAAGCAAAATTTAATTGCAAGAAAGATTTTGTTTTTCGAAAAAAAAAAAAAAAAAAAAATTTACATAATCTTTAAAATGATGGAATTAATTTATTAAAAAGATAAAAAAATGTATTGACTTTTGATTCAAATAAAGATCTAATTAATAATAATTGGTTCTTTATTTGAATATTATTCTAGTTACAATATTTATGAATCAATCATATGTAAAAACAAGATAATTATGATTAGGTACTACAAAATCAAATAATCGAATTAAGAGTACATGATATATGAACTCAATATAAATTAAGAGCAAAATATTGGAAAAAAATGTTTATAACTTTATAGATATTAATTTTTTGCGTGGGAAAGGTCATAAGTTAATTGAGTTAGGGGAGAAATATATCGAATTCAATTCAATGGACCATTCCCAAGGGGATGTCTGGTACTCTCTTTTTCTCACGAAGACATAAACAACTCAAACCTCTGTCTGTAGCTATCTATAGGTGAAAATTAATATACAACTCAAGAGTTTAGAAGTTCAAGGAACCCTCTTCGGAATCTTTTCAGGGATTGGGAAGCTCTGCTAATTTATTTTGTTATTGCCGATTCTTGAATTTCATTATTTTTACTTTCTCTTA
This sequence comes from Euborellia annulipes, assembly GCA_023213315.1. Classification (NCBI taxonomy): domain Eukaryota; kingdom Metazoa; phylum Arthropoda; class Insecta; order Dermaptera; family Anisolabididae; genus Euborellia; species Euborellia annulipes. The sequence goes on along the minus strand of JAKCPI010002194.1, from coordinate 5,624 downwards.
CCTCTATATATATGTTAATATATAGAGAGAGAAAGTATTGGATTCATGTCAAAAATTCGATGTCGAGATTTTGATGGATCTTCACATTTTGAGGTCCCCTGAATCCAAAAAAGTGGTTTTCGCGACATGGTCTGTCTGTGTGTCTGTGTGTGTGTCTGTGTTCAATTTTAAGCATGAAGGAATTGAGCTATGCTGCTGAAATTTTATATTTAAGTTAAACACCCCTCGGGACCGACAAAATAAGCTTTTAATCAAAATCGGCCCATGAGTACTAGTACTTTACTGATGTACTTTTTCAGTTTTTTTCGATTTTCTCAAAATTCGCTCTAACGATTTTGATTAAAATTCAAAAATCAATTATTTTTTAGATGCTCTTTCAAATGTATATTCTCGTTTTGCCCTCAAAATTGTTTGAAGCACACTTTACTCTTGTGCTTCATAGAAAAGATAGGAGAAATGGTTGCCATGGTAACAAAATATAAATATCTTCCCATACTTATAAATTTTACATCTGAATTCAAATATTCCCTACTGCCGGGAACTAAATACATGTCGACACAAAAAATCTGGTGTGACAAGCACAGTACACAACTTTCGATTACCGAAGGTAAGAGAAAGTTGTGTGCTGTGCGCCAGTCACACCAGATTTTATTTAGATGGGATTATAATTCTTTCGAATATTCAATTATTAGGATAATAAATTATATTTGAAATAAGATGCTATTTAAAACAGACCCCACTAGCGAGCTGAATTCGGGCCACTTGTAGCCACTTGCCTTTTCTATGAACATTTTTAAATAGACATTTATTATTTTTAATATAATTAGAAAGGTTGTTTTATTCGATTTTAAATAAAATTTTATAAGTTTGAATGATTAATTGAAATGTTTTAATAATTTCGCCTGCAACGCTCTCTGCTATGCAACCAATGTTGATTGAATGCGTTGGTTGCGGGTCTTTTAGGAACTTTAGGAAGCTTGGTTGAAAAACGATTTTATTGGCTTTGGGCGCTTTTTATTAATAATTTATAATATTATTTTAATAAACACATTTTTTTTTATTTTTTTTATTTAACTATTACTAAATCCTATTTAGTATAAGCGAATTCCCTAGGCACAGGTAGGGCTGGACGGTAAACCGGTTTACCGGTAAAAACCGGTAAAAATTTTTTACCGGTAACGAACCTCTAATTCGGTAAAAACCGGTTTTTTTTTCGAAAGTCGGTAAAACCTACCTTATTTTTTCGGACGGTAAAAAATGTTTGTTCCGCGAAAAAAAATGTTCCGCGGCGACAAAAAAATGTTGGTTCCGCGAAAAACAAAAATGTGCCGCGGCGGCGAAAAATTTTGGTTCCGCGAAAAAAAATGTGCCGCGGCGACAAATTTCTGTGCCGCGAACGGCAGGAAAAAATTGGCGTCTCTAAAAAAAAGGTAAAATATTTTTTCGGACGGGGAAAAATTTAGGTTCCGCGGGAAAAAAAATGGCCGCGGCGGCAAACTTTGGTTCCGCGCGACAAATTTCTGTGCCGCGGCGGCCAACTTTGGTTCCGCGGCGGCAAATTTCTGTTCCGCGGGCGGTAAAAAATTTTTACCGACTTTCGAGAAAAACCGGTTTTTTTTTCATTATCGAGGTCGGTAATGAAAATCCATTACCGATCCAGCCCTAGGCACAGGAGTGCACAGATTTGCATCTACCTTACAGAAAGCCATATGGTTGCTTGGTTCACCGGCAAAAATTTCCCACTAGTACTTATTAAATGTATATTTTTAAAGTGATAAACCTCTAAATCCGGATTATTTGACTAGTTAAATATGGGACCAAAAGACAAGTTAAAAAAAAAATCTAAGAAATTTACTAATTTGTTTTTTTTTATATAGGTCTAGGGCTTATCATTTTTTTTCTATTTACCAAATCATACAAAATATTACGTTAATAATATCTAATTCATTCGTATATATCGTATTAATATTTAAGGAAAAAAAAAAATCTCAACTCTTCTTTTTCTCCACTTTTTCAACCATTATCATATTTAATTTTAATAAAACTTTTTTTTAATTAAAACGATATATTATTTTTTTTTTAATTAAATGGGTGTTTATGAGAGAAGTTTAGAAACTTGTTGGATAAAAAAATTACGGAATAGTCGTCTGAAGGGACAAAAAAAAAAAAAAATAGACCAAACATTCATTTTTTTTTATTTAAACCATTATCTTAATAAGACAAATAATATTAAGGCAAAAACAATTATTTTATTATATTTTAATTGAATTTTAATGTCTATTTCCATTTAAAATTGCTCTTTTTGTATGTTATATTTTATCAAAACGATTTAACTAAAATAAAATCTCTCTCTCTCTACTTCCCTTGTTTTTAGTTTTAGTAATGTTTTAATTAATTATTAGAAAAATCCTGAAATTAATTTGATTGAACAAAAAACATGAATATTATGTAAAATGAAAGTAGGGTCCGACCGAAACAAGATTTTCAGCCGAAACCGAAACCGAATATTCGGCCTCAACCTTAGTTTCGGCCGAAACCGTAACCGAAACCGAAACTTGTATTTCCTATAAAAAATTTATATTTTTTTTTTTGAAATTTTTTCCCCTCCGTGAAAATCATTTTACCTTTTTTTTAGGGAGACAAAAATTTTTTCTCCTTCAAGTGCAAATCATTTGGCCTTTTTTTTTTAAGACTCAAGTTTCGGCCGGCCGAAAGTTTCGGCTACTTTTTGGCCGAAACCGAAACTACGGCCGAAACCATGATTTTTGGCCGAAACTGGCCGAAACCGTAACCGAAACCGAATATTCGGTCGGTTCCTAATAGAAAGTATTGCATTCATTTCAAAAAATTCGATGTCGAGATTTTTATGGAAATACAAATTTCCTCTGTATGGGCCATTTATTTTAGTACACACTTTTGAGAATAGCGTTAGTGCTCTCTTTAGAGAATAGGCCTTTGTTTCAATCCGAATTTTATATTATCTATTTAAATTTTCTATTTAACTTAATAATACCTTAATTAACTAGGTAGAGCATTGTTTGAAAAAAGATGGAATTTTTTCAATCAACGCTCAAATAGATTTTGCCCACAAACTCAACTCGTATCTTAATAATATTAATATATGAAATTTATTTTTGAATTATTTTCAGATCAAAATAAAATGTTGAACTTGTTAATTTTGCATATAAAATTTAGTGTTCTTTCCAAAATTTTTCTTATCTTAGAATATTTTTTCTGCTGGGGGGATATGGGCCTATGGGATTAGAACCCAGAATCTCTATCGCTGCAATATTGTCAATATTTTGCAAGATTTGTAATATTGCTGCAACATTGGCAATATATACAAGATTTCCAATATTGTTGCAATATTTCAAACTGTCTGGGTAAAGTAGGGAAAGGGTAATTTAAATAGCAGTTTGATTAGCACTTTTTTTTTTTATTTAAATTAATTTGGCAAAGAGCGTTAGCCAACTTGCCAATTTTCCATTTAGTTTACAATTTTAGTATAAGCAAAATAAGATAAATAATGGTCAGTCAGATATTTGGAAAGATGAGATATTCATATTTTTGATGACTTCTTCAATATTTGATATTATTTTTTTGTTATTTGGTGATGATAATTCAGATGATATTGAAGGATGACTATATGCAAAAATTTTATCCAAAATATGGAAAATTATTTCTTTTAGTGTGTTTGTATTATTTAGGTAAACAGGATGTTGGGTCAACGGAACTTGTGGTATATTTAATGAGTTTGATATATTTTGAGAAGAATGGAATGGAGTACTTGTTCTACTGTTGTGTGGGACATGTTAGCACTTGATTTCAGTTTTAAAAATAAAGCCTAAATAAAAATTAAATATTTTTTATTTTTCAAATGACCTAATCAATTGATATAAAATTCCAATATCAATTATTAATCTTTTTTAATTAGACAACCATTTTTATCTGTTTGAAATTCCGTTAGATCTTTTTACTTTCTTTCGGCTTTTATCATTAAATTTTCTTGTTTTAAATTAGGATTATTAAATTAAAATCGCAGAGCAAAATAAATTAAGATTCTGTTTTTGTTGGTTTATAAAATTTAAACCATTTATTATCTAGATGTTGAATTTCAAACGGGCTGAGTTTTCGTTACTAGATATATGTTTAGGGCAACCGGAAGAGTTGAAGGGATGAATAATATCCTCAAACAAATTGACATCGACCCGGAGAAGCCAGAGTATTTCCTGGACAGGTTGCTTGTTTAATTTAGTATATTGTATTATGATTTGGAAGCTCGCTAAATAGATTATACTATTTTATTTCGGAAATACATTGAGAAAAGTAGAAAGGAATTTCTGAATTGTGTTGTTGGTTAAGGGATGAATTTGTTTAAAAAGCCTCAGATTATATCATTATTATCATATTTATCCTCTTATGTCATGCCTAAAAAAAACTCACTTATCGGCTGTTTACCGAAAGGTTTTTCCCAACATTCCTTTACGAGGTATATTTTTTGTCCAATCGATCTTATTATCTATAATAAAATCGTTCTATGACGGTTAGTTGGAGGAAAAATAAAAAATCTGGTGTGACTGTTCGCACAGTACACAACGTTCAATTACCGAAGATAAGAGAAAGTTGTGTTCTGTTTTTGTCACATCAGATTTTTTGTGTTGCCATAGGTATATTTAGTTCCGACATTTAAAATAAAATTTATACACATAAAAAATTAATTTTCTTTCCTATGAAGTACAAGAGTAAAGAGTGCTTCAAAAAATCTTGAGAGCAAAATGAGAATACATTTTAAAGAGCATCTAAAAAATAATTTTTGAATTTTAATCAGAAACTTTAGAGCCAATTTTGAGAAAATCGAAACAAACTGAAAAAGTACATCAGTAAAGTATTAGTACACTTCTGCCGATTTTGTTCAAAAGCTTCGTGTCACGTGTCAGAGGGGTGCTTAAATACTTTTACTTTAAATAACTTTGCTTAAATAATATTACTTTAAATACGTTTTTTCTAAAGTAATTTCACAATCATTTATTTTTGTAAACAAAACATTTGATGCGAAGAAAAATAAACTCCTTTAGGGATTTAGGATAAAAATTTGCATAATTTTCTGTATTCTTTGTCATTTTTTTCTCCTTGTTTGGCTCTTCTTCTCAATATAAAATTTGAATTTTAAAATAGTATATCGTATAATATTTAAAGGAAGGAATATCCTATTATCCATTTTGGAGCTTGTTAAATCCTCTTTAGAATTCCTCCTCTAAGTCTAGCCTAGGTTTGATTATGAAATTGTCCTCCGGGACGATGAGCCATTATTTAAAGGGTCAATAGACAAATAAGTAAATATTTGCTCTCCTTTGGGGATTGATTTATCGGTTTGTTCTGTCTCTCTACAATTTATATATCAATGGAAAATGATCTTTCTAAATTTGGAATAAATACATTTTCTATTTAATATATTTCTGATAATTAGGGCAGATACAAAAATACACAGAAAATTTTAAAAATATGCACTAATTTTATTATTTCATTAAAGGGGTTCAGGAGGTACCGGTAGATGTTATGCATGTTTTTCCCGATGAGAGGGCGTTGTGTGTCTTAAAAAGTAAGCCAAAAAAACACCTATTACA
>JAKCPI010002193.1:0-33994 GCA_023213315.1 Euborellia annulipes | reverse complement strand
CGATTTTGCACAATACATTAAAAATAAGCATCTATGTATTAATAAAATCTAAATAGACAACAGAAAAGGTACAACTGGATCGCATGAGAAGATCACAGGTTAGACATGGCTGGTTTAGAAAATAATCAAACAAATATAAAAAATCATAGCTTTCTTGTAATATTTATGTCTACCGGATTAGCTTTTTGAAACAACAAACATGCTAAGAAACAGACAAGGACTAACTAGAAAAACAACAGAAGTTTCTATACGCCCTATCACATAATCAATAAAAAAAATAAAGCTGTAAAAATAATAATAAGTAATTAATCTTCACGTGTATCTTTTTATTTAAGGTCTTTTTCAACACCGGAGATCATTTAGACCCGATGTCTATTTATTTAAATTGATTGAGAGCCAATTCAATTAAAATAAATTGTCGTAGCAGACAAGAAGCGATCCCTGGCCTAAGAAGCACTGTGCCTAGGCCTAGAGGCATTAAACTAAAAACTTATAAAAAAAAAAGATTTTTAATTTAAATAAAGATGAGTTGCAATTAGGATTAGACATTAATTTCCTATTCAGATAAGCTTAAATTGCTTGGTCCATACTACCGAATTAAATTATTTATTATTCAAGAGCGAAATTCTCTTGTTCTTCCTAAGTATTTGTGTAATATAATCACTATAAGGATGATGGAATTGAATTAATTCATTGGACCTTCACCGTTTTTGGCTGAGCCTTTGCATAGTTTACTTGCAGGTGTCGTAGCAAGTTTGCTCGTCTGAAGATTTATGGATATAGATTGTAGAGAGGGTTTCTGGAATTGTTTATATAGGTAGATTGTCTTTATAAGAAAGAACCATCCCAAACTTAAAGTATTCCACCCATCCGAGGTTTAACGTTGCTTGTCAACATAGATCTTGATGGGTGTTCGGTTTCTCTTTTCTCCGGCCATACAGCCGAAAGTTCTTTAATTAGAATTACTTTGAAAACAAAATTCAGTAAGCTCCCTGTTTTAATTAAAAAAAAAAAAAAAAACTATTTTCATTTCTTTTGATTATTAAAAAATAAATTATAAAATCTCTTGACATTCAATTTTCTTAATTCTTTCAAAAAGAACATAATTATATGAATTTCAATTCTAGTCCTTCATGATAATAAATTTCTTAACCAATTTTCCAATAATGATTTTAAAAGTGGAAGGGGAAAAAAATAAAATTGATATATTCTCATTGATATTAAATTCAATTTCGATTTTATCAATAAGAAATTCTAATATCTTCATTTGAGGGATCAATCAATTTGCGAGGGATTTCTATTAACGTTAAATAACTTTCGATCTCATCATAGCTCGATTGATTTAGTCCCTCGTCTTAAGTTTTCGTAGCCCATTTTATGGTCTAGTAACAGAATTAATCTCATTTTCAGTTTTATGACCAACCAACCCATTCAAGCCGATTATCTTTTGCTTATGATTGGTTGTTTGCGATATGGAAGAGAGAAGAGAAATTCCTATTACTGAGTAAATTTCATTTTATTGAAAAAGGAAGGCTAGATTTTCTTGTTCAAATTAATAAAAGATTTAGTTTCGTTGTAACATTGTAATCTTTAATAACGCAAGCGACAATCGATTCTTCTGACCTTAAAAATATTTTGCCATTCTTTCTTTTTGTCATCAGAGAAAGTACAAATATTATTAAGAAATCAATCATCAATCTTTTCTTTATTAAAAAAAAAAATGAAATTTAGTTTCTTTATATAATCTAGTTTTGAAAGAAAACTTTAAATATAAATCATATCATATATCATTTTATTATGTAGTACGCCGTAAGGAAAATCAATTTAATTTAAGGGCCAAAAATAAATACCATACTTTTGCTTATTATCCGTTTATTTGTAGATATTTCGATTCCAGTGATATGGAATCATCCTCAGTACAATCAACAGATGTTTTGCAAATCGTTAATTTTACCCATCCAATATGATACAATAGCTGAGAATTCCATGAATGCAATTTTTATAATAAAATTTTTTTATTTTATAAAAATAATTGCATTCATGGAATTCTCAGCTATTGTATCATATTGGATGGGTAAAATTAACGATTTGCAAAACATCTGTTGATTGTACTGAGGATGATTCCATATCACTGGATCGAAATATCTACAAATAAACGGATAATACGCAAAAGTATTTTTGGCCGACGGTCCTTAGAATTAAATTGATTAATCATTTGAATATAAATTTTCTCTTTTGCATCCCTCTAATGACCTTTGGGTAGGTAGACTCCGATCTTTGTTTTAATTACATCAATTACATGAATACGATAATACGGTATTGAATTTCACTCAGAAGATGGCTTAGTACTTGAGACTAAATAAAAGCACTGATAGTTCAGGTCATAGGCGTAGCCAGAAATTTTTGATGGGGGGGGTTTAGGATTATTTCTCCCCCCCCTCCCCGACTAATAGGGCAGTATAGGGCGTCTAATGAAATATATGACTAGCCCCCCCCCCTGGACCCCCCTTCAAGGTGGCTCGGGCCCGCCCTTTCTTAATTAAGTGCCGCAATTTTTCAATTAACTCGTATTAGGCAATCAAAAATGCAACTCTCTTAAATTTATTTATACGGGCCTAAAATACCGAAGTGTCCCTGTTTATCTTGATAAGAGTCACATCTCATATCTCTTTAAAAAAAAAAGTTTAAGTTTAAGTTTAAGTTTATTTATTAAATTCATTTTATACATATACATTTACAATACATTTCAGAGCATTAATGTACATACTTGTTTGATAACCGACCTCACGCTATACATTTTATCGGTTCTTAGTTTTTGTAACTTATTTCATTTTATTTTTTTCCATTTAGGCTTGGGGCAAGGAAAATTTTAAAAACCTTGCATTCAATTTAATTAAAAAATATAAGATAATATAAAATATAAAGATGAAATATATACTAGCGAAATACATAAACTTATGTTTATCTAACTATAAAGTTCATTTATTAGGTTGTTTTCATTCACTAGAGTTTTCATCTTGAATTTTAGGATGCTTTTGTTGAGATGTTCTCCTAGTGTTTCCATTTCAAGGCCCACTCTGATTATTTCATTGTTGATGCCTGGGGGTGGGTCGGCAATGGCTCTTAATAGCCTAGATTGCACTCTTTCGAGTTGAAGGAGATTCGACTTCGATATATGCGGCAGCCAGGCAGGAGCAGCATACGCCATTCCTGGCCTGACTATTGCCTTATAGAGATGTAATTTCTTATCAACATCCAGAGGCGAGCTAGGACGTACCAAGGACCATATTGCCCTGCACGTTTGTCTTGCTCTTGCCAGTATCATTCGACAGTGTGCTGCCCAGTTTGCCTGCCTGTCTAATATGACTCCTAAATATTTTACTTTGGGAAGCCATTTTAATTTTGCTTCTTCTATTTGAACCTTGGTGTGTAAGTATTTTCTTTTTTTTGTAAAAAGAATTACTTCTGACTTATCTGGATTTATTCTTAGACTTGATTTTTTGTAATAAGTCAGGACTTCCTTGACCCCTTCTTCTAGTCTTCGTTTCAAGCAGGTAAAATTTTTGTTCGAATAATACAAGGCCGTGTCGTCTGCGTATTGGGCAATTTGTACAAATTTCATTTTCGGCATATCCGCTGTGTATAAGGCGTATAGCAATGGGGATGTGAGCGCGCCTTGCGGAACCCCTGCCTGTATTGGGTGCCAGCCGGAATATTTGTTGTCGATTCTTACTCGGAAAGAGCGGTTCAATAAGAATTCAGCTATTAGATGACACAATTGTTTAGGGATTCCATAGTCCAGTAATTTCACGACCAAGTTTAAATGACGGACGCTGTCGAAAGCCTTAGCGATGTCCAAGAGGACCATGCCGGTGGCTTTCTTTAGCCGCAGCCGTTCGCGGATATATTTGGTAACTCTGACAATCTGGTGGGTTGTTGAGTGCCTTTTCCGAAATCCAAACTGAAAGGCAGGTAACAGTTGGCGCTCCTCGGTTTCCTTCTCTAGCCATTCTAATATGAAGCGTTCTGCTAGTTTACTCATTACCGGGAGTAAGCTGATTGGGCGGTAGTTTATTGCTTTTGTAGCGAGTTTCCCAGGCTTTGGAATAGGCACTATTTCGGCTTTTTTCCATTGTGCGGGAAAGTGGCTGAAACGCAACATTGCAGTGAATATATACGCTAGCAAAAGTATCGCCTTCCCTGGAAGCTGTTTTAAAAATATAGGTAGAATGCCATCGAATCCGGGTGCTTTTTTGCTTTTTATTAATTTTATATATTTTTTGACATGTTTCGGTTTTATAATGGGATAAGCAGGGTTTTCTTTTTCTTCCTCTATTAGCGACTTCGCTTTCTTTAATAGTTTCGTTCTTGTTGGTCCTGTTTTTTCTTTATTAATAAATTGCTCTTCATATGACTTTGCCAAAATTTCAGTTTGCTCTGCTGGACGGTATTCTAGACCATTATTTCCTTCCAAGGGGCCTATGCGTGTCTTTTGATTTCGCAATCGGCGCACGTATTGCCATAGAGAACAGTCTGTTGCTGAGAGAGATGAGACCTTATTTAGCCAGAGCTTTTTTCGCCATTCTGCTATTGCTATTTGTATTTGCCCTCTAAGTGTATTTTGTGTTATTTTAGCTTCCCTGTTTCGTGTCCTGTTCCAAATTCGCCTTGCTCTATTTTTTTCAAGGATCATCTTTTTTATACTTTCGGGGATCTCATCCTGCCGATGACCAATATTAGTCTTTGGGATAGCAAGATTTGCTGATTTTATTATCACCTCTGTCAAGTGGTCCACTTCTTTTTCAAGTTGATTTCTTGAGGAGATAGGTTCTATATTAATAAGTTGACATATATTTCTCCTATATTCCTGCCAGTTGGCTCTTTTTAGATCCCATCCCTTTTTTAATGTATATTGGGCGCTTTTCTTTAACTTTACTACTACTGGGTTATGATCGGAATCGAGCTCATGCCAGCTGACTGCGTTGGCTTCTACTTTTCTTAAGCCTTTTACCAGCGCTATATCCAGTACGCTTGGCCTCTGCCTGCTCGATGTTGGATAACGTGTGGGCTCGTTTGTATGAACGACCTGAATCCCAGTTCGTAGGCAAAAATTATGAAGCGCTATCCCGTTAGTATTATTGCTTCTACACCCCCAATCGTAGTGTCTGGCGTTAAAGTCGCCGGCGATGATAACATCTCCGACGTTTTGAAATAGAGCTTTAACTACTCCTATGTTTAGCAATCGGGTTCTTGCTGGTGAATTGTAGACACTGACTATTAGCAGCCTGCCTGTTATTGTGAGGATTGTGGCCGCAACCGCCTCTAAATGGCCTAAATCAGTTAGCGGATATTGAACCGGTTGGAGCTCATTGCGAATAGCTAAGAGGACTCCTCGAGATGGGGCTTCTGCATCTTTTCTAAATGTTGTAAATCCTGGGATGTATAGTCTACTGCTAATTTTAAGCCCTGTTTCTGAAATAAGGATGACATGAGCATTTCTTTTATTTGCAAAGTCTATAAGTTCAACTATCTTTCGAGTAATTCCATTTGAATTCCAGATTACAATGTTCAATCCTGCCGTGTATTTTGTTAGTCGAAGAGGGCTAACCCCTGAGTGAGAAGAATTTCCATTCTCTCGTTCCCATTGTGTGCTTGTGTTAGCGCCTTTACTAGATTCAATGCCTTCTTTATGAAAATAATTATCCCAGGGCTGGCTAGTAAATTCTTTAGTTCCCGAAGCAGACCCCCCAGTGTTTCCGCTGTTTCTGTCTGAGTGTTGGCTCGTGGGTCTGTTGCATTGCTGCGCAGATTCCCTGCTTGCGCACTTGTCGTGGGATTCCTCTCCACCCAAGTCGGCGGTGTGTTCGCGAGATTGTCGCGCTTCCTGGGAAGTGACGGAAAATGGTTCCCATCCAGGGTAGGGGAGAGTTTACCCTTCCCTTTACTGTGTTTTGTATTTGTTCTCTTTTCTCAATTTCCTTTTGTAAGCTAGGACATACCGGATCGTTTGCTTTATGGGTCCCCCTACAGTTTGCACATTTTTGAATGTTTGAGGTACACTCTGCTGACTTATGGGGCCCAGAGCAATTCAGGCATCTTTCCTCTCCGCAACAATGGGTAGAAATGTGGTTAAAGGACAAGCAACGATAGCATTGTATATACTTTAAGTTATTCTTATATTTCTCCCATTTAACGCAAACATAGCAAAGTCTATTTATTTTAAATATTTCTTGGGATTTTGTCCCTGCTGGGAATATACATATATAAATTGGCAGAAGAGAGCCTTCCTTCTCTTTCGATTTTATTTGAATAATTTTTTCGGGCGCGTGCCCCCTTTCCGCGAGTTCCTCCTTAATTTGATTTATCTCAATGCCTAGACTGAGGCCTTTAAGGACTACTTTGAGTTTAGTTTCTCCTTGTAAAGGATAAGTGTGATGTGGTAGATTAGTAGTTTTTATAAATTGATTTATTTTCTTATGATCAGCTTGAGTTTTAGGCAAAAAGACTATTTTTGTATTTGTGCATTTTATTTCTATATTTCCATTTGTTAAATCGTTTGCGGCTTTAAATAAGGCCTTTGAATTTTCGACATGCTTATGAATAATGATAGGCGGGGGTTTCTTAAGAGGGACTCCCGAGGGATTGTTTTTAGAGTTTTCTGAAGGAAGGCTCTCCATATCACTTTCAAAAAGCGATTCATTATCACTAATAGGATCAAAGCTGTTGCTAACCTGCACGTTGTAGACCGGACTGGCTTTCCCGTCGATGTCTGGTTTAGTTGTCTCAGGCCTTACCTTCTTGCTGGCCACACTCTCCGGGCTTGAGTTACTTAATACAACCTGGGGTTCAGCTGGAGGCTTCGTTGAAGTCTTCGTTGTCACCTTTACTGGCGCCGAGCGCTTCCGGACCGGGGTCCAGGAGTCACCCCTCCCTTTCTTCATTATCTGATGTTTCTCTTAGTTTATTTGAAAAGTTTTATTAGCTCAGGTAAAACACAATACTCAAATATCACTGTGGAACACGAATTAATAAATTAACGATTGAATTAACTATTAAAATTATTTAAAATAAGGAGCAGGAAAATTTTTCAATGTTTACACAATTTCACGGCTAACGCGATTCCTTTAAAAAAAAAATAATAAATTTATTTATATAATAATTTTTATTATTTTTCATTTGCGAGATTTAATCAATTTTTAGCGGCTTTAATTTTTTATAAAGCATAACAAAAATCAAATCTTTTCAATTGAAAAATTCTGAATTTTCTCGAATTTTTTGCGTTTTATTTAATTTTTTTTTTTTTTTTTTTTTTTTTTTTTTTAAGCTAAAGAAAATTATTATATTTTACTTTCTCTTACCCTATATATGAAATATATAGAGAGAAAAAGTATTTTGTATTATAGAGCTTAAATATCTAGTCATGGCTTGGGTCCAATGGGGGGGGGTTTGAACCCCCAAATCCCCCCCCCGTGGCTACGCCTATGGTTCAGGTAATGAAATGGCTACTCAATCTTGCTAATTTATTAAACCCACATATAGAAGGGTCAAATGTTAGTAAGAATACGATAATATGATTTATGAAGGCAAAAGTCAATATCTGATAGAACTTTTTGCTTCTATCATTGATTTATTTATTCATAAAACTTATTTTTTTTTTTTTTATCAAATTAATAAATGAATAAAATTTTTAGATGGTCAATTTCTTATCAAAATAGACTATTATTTTTCTCCTCTATCTGTGCTTAGTAAATTTTCAATTATCAAAAGTAATTAAAAAATAAATTTTTTCTTCCTCTTTGATAAATATTTTCATAAGAAATTTCATTTTAAAAAATAACAAAAAGAGAGAAAACATTTTCCATTCTCCATTTTTCTTTTTTTGATTTTCTTTTTCTTTCATCTAGCAAACACAATGAAAATAAAAGAGAAATAGAATAGCATTAATAATAAAATCAGACAAGCCAAATGGAAGACGTATAGACAAACTTATGAATTTCAAATCAATTATTTTACCATTCTATATTAAACGAAGTTGCAAAACTTTCCCCTGCAAAGAGAGTTTGTTTTATAAGTGAGTCTTGGAAAATGTATTTTTAAAGTAGAGTATTATTGTGAATAGGAGATAAATAAAATATATCATGCTGTTAAATAATAAGAAAACAAGAATTGAAAAAAAGTGTAATATTTTAGTGGTCGTAGTGAAAAAAAATAGTTTCGACAACTTGATTTAGAAAATTTGTTAGGAATTTTTTTTTTAAGGATAAAATAGTCCAATTCTGGCTGATGTTACCCCATCCCTTATGATACGCCCTTGTAGTTAAGTAATAAATTTATCTTATTTTTTGGAATCTATATACCGGTATATATAATTGTGGAGTCCGTATATCGCGCACTATTTAACCAATTTTCTGTTCCAATTTCAAAATAAAATTTCGCACTCTTATAGAGGACAATATGGAGAATTCAGGAAAAATAGTCGGGTTCCTAATTGGGGAGAGTCAAAGAATTCATGGTCGAGGATTCGCATCTCGTCGCAGGCGAAAACATTTATTTCAATTGAATTGGTTAAAAATCAAAACCATTCTAAATGCCTCAGAAAAAGACCTTAAGCAAATAAAAAAAATTTTAGAGTCAATTCATTATAATAATCAAATCCCTCAAATGAAAATAATAAAAATGTTGTTATATAATTACATTTTCTTTTGTCATATGTAATGTTGATGTCTATATATTTATTTTACAACAGAAAAAAACCCACAGCTTCGTTGTTATAAAGAAACGCCAAATCACAGCTGAAATTTGGATTGGTGGCCCTTAGAAACAAGCGTGTAGAATGTCCTCCGGTAGACTATGAAACAATAACCTTAAAATCTATAAATGTTAAAGTTGTCAGAAACCGAAAGACGCACGAGTCAGTAGGAGGTGGAATCAGGGAAATCGAAAATGCACTGTCTAGATGTGAAATACGCCGAAGGTGGGTGATGAAGCTAGTTTATAATAATTTTGCCATTAAATTATAAAAAGGGGTGTTTATTTCTTCTCAATCGAATAGCCAAAAATATGTATGTTCTATCGTAAAGTGGTTTTAATATGTTTTCTATCTATCTTTATTTGAATATCTCTCTAGTAAAAAATCCAACCTCTCATATAAAACTAATATAAAATGCATTTGTAAATAATTTTTATGGATTATGAAATGTTGATGTCTATATATTTATTTTACTAACAATAATAAATTCGATAAAATTTTATATTCTAACGGCGTTTGCTAAGGATATCAAGGCCTAAAGCGGTTAGTTCCTATATTCACTTGAGTGATAAAAAAGCCCTGGAGAAAAACCCAATTGGAAATTCGAAACACGTCCCCCTCACCCTCCTCTACCTTTTCAACCATCTCTTTTGAGTGAGTTCAGTAAGTTTTAATTAAGGAATCATTTTCAATCACCTGCAGCTACAAAATCCACCTCCGCGGCGTCTCAAATTGCCCTAAAGCTAATAATTGCTTCACTAAATACTAATTACAGCCCATAAATTAATATGGATCGTATAAATAGAATTTATGGATAATCACGAGAAGGAATAAATAAATTAGTCTACTCTATTTCTAGTAATTAAAATAAATTTTAGTTTTAATCAAAACAGCTTTAACTATTATTGTTATTTCATGTCTTTCGTTATCATTTAAAAAATTAATTTACATAGAAAAAAATAAAATAAAATAAAATAACCTTTCAAATTTAATTTTAGTCAAAAATAAAATTGAAAAATAGTAATATTAATTAAAAAATAATGTTTTTATTAAATTAGTAGATGAGAAACAATAAATATTACTATAGCCATTCCGCTTCATTATTTATTTTAATTAACTGATAGCCAATTTTTTCACCTAATAGAAAGAGTAAAAAATTACAAAAATATTCCAGAGTGAATTTTATTTTATTGTATAAAAAAGTACAAGGCCTGCAATATTTAGTTTTAGTATTAGGCCCATACTACTTATTTAAATAAGTATAATTTAAACTTTGAAATATTAATTTGATGTAAATAATTTCTCAAAGGCTCTATTTTGATGATCCACTTACAACCAAAGAGGCCCGCGAGCTTGGTGTAGGGTTAGCGTGCTGGTATTGTATACCAAGGGTCGCGGGTTTGGATCCATTTGGATACCAAATGGCTTAAATAAGAATTCCTGAACCTCAAAAATATATATTATTAATATAACGGTTATCGTCAAAGTCTTATATGGCCTAAGTTGCCGAAAAGACTGTGTGAATGTGAGTGTGAGTGTGAATGAAAAAAAAGTGTGTAATAAAAAAAAACAACCAAAAGAGAAAGTTTATTTCATATAAATATTTTCGTCGAATGAAATCCAAAAGTAAATTATAATTAAATGTTATATCTCAATCTCTAAAATGGACAATTAATATATATAGTTGATAAATTATCTCTAGAACTTTATGTAAATAAATAAAATTCAGATTATTTCATATGTAAACAAGGAAAACTTTAATTTATTTGACTTTATTAGTTTGAACGCCTTTGAACTAGGCAATATATAGTTCCTTTGGATGGAAACTTTATTAATTCACCGTTGGAAACTCCAAGAACTATAACTTTAGACGATTTTTTTTTATCACAGTTTGGTATATGCTATTCATAATCTCTTGTCAGCAACAAGAGGCGGTGTGAATAATGTTGGGAGGGTTCTTGAGGTCCAATGGATTGTCTATATTATTCAAACAAGATGGAGGAACCATTCAATCATCTGTCAATAATAGCTAATAATCCTACAATGAATGCTACAGTGGATAAGGCAGCTCATTATTCATTTCCTAAACCTAAGCCGATCTGATGGAGTGGAGGGAGGGAAGCTTTTCCTATTAACATTTTTATTAAAAATAAGGTGAACAAATATTTTTATCTCAGGAGAACAATTTTTTTTTTGTTCAAATATAGTTTACAAATTTGTTATACGCCACGAAAATTAAATAGTCCGGATATTAATTTAAATAAATAAATAAATATGGCTGGACCAATATATCGTATTAGCATAAGTATCGTCTAAAAATCTATAGCCTATGATCTAAGATGCTGAAAAGACAAAAAAAAAAAAAATTTAAGCTACTGGTAATGAATATTCATAAATGGTTTATGAATAAAAAATCTAAATACAAAAACATTCATAAGTCGAAAATGTGCGAGCTCAAATCTCAAATTCTTTCTTTAATGAATTTGACTATAACTATGAGTGGAGTATGAAAATAACTCGGTCTTTCAATAAGAAAAGCCCAAATTATTTTCTGTTTAAGGAGACTAAATCCTTAAAAGAGTTAAAGTAAAAAATATTCAAACAACTGCTTTGAAATAGAAAAAAAAATATTCACCTAAGTTAAATGATAAAAATAGAAGCAGATAATAATGTGTAGATTATATAGTAATGAAATTTTTTCTTAAGAATCACGCTATTTCTATCATCAATCAAAATTTTCATTCCTTAAAAAATGAAAGTGTTATTTTAGTATGATTTCTTTAACACGAATCGTGCATGCCACATGCCTATTATATTAATTAAGAAAGTTTTTTTTTTAATTGAGAATTTGTGTGTAGACCTATTTATTTATTTATTTTTTTTTTTTTTCATGTGCAAATTAAAAAAATTATAACGTTGTCGATGAGAGAAGTGGCTGTCCAACAATTAGATTAATAGAAAGAGAGGATATCATTCAAGCAGGCCTTAAAACATATGAAAATCCCAATACAAGAAAACGTTTCGGGGTTAATTAGATATTGCCATTAATAAGACTTTAATTAGATAATGCCATCTTCAGTTCTTATTAATGGCATTATCTAATTAAAGCCGAATCAAATTTTTGAGAAATTTGAATTAAATTATGTTCACAAGACTCAACTGGAACTAAAAAATCGATTTTGAAAAATTTGTCTCTTACTGTCTTTTTAAATTGGGCAGCCGAGATTAGATAAAACAAATTAATCCAGACAAAAGCCTAAGACTCACTCGAAACGTGGAATTACCACCATGGATGGGGTGTATGGATAAAATCGTAATTTATAATTAAAAAATTTATTACGTAAAATTATAGAAATATTCATATTAGTTTGATCGTCAAGGCTGATAATATGTCATTAAATCTGACTCTGTACCGTCATTTATCATAGCAACGAGCATGACTGATGTTTCCAACATTGACAAATTAAAGTGGTTTTTTTATTTCTTTGGTTGTCTCACCTTTTACACAATTAGAAATCCTTGTTATTTTTAAATTAATATTTTTTTATGGGCCTATATTAATTCTTTCTCAAATAAAGAGGATTTCCATTTTCAAATAATGTTTAATATGGATTATTGGTATTGAGTGATATAATAAATATCATCCATTTTTTGCCTAGCGAATTCAGTCATTCCTCTTTCAATGACTAGGATCTTTTTGACCTTTAAATTATTCTGTATTTTAATTGAATATTCAGGAAAAATTCTATATCAAGCTCTTATAGGGAATCTAAAAAAAAGAGATTGTCAATTAGAAATTAATATGCGATATTAGAAACATTGCTATTTCAATAATTATAAAACTTTCTTTTTTTTTTTTTTTTTTGTTAAAATTCAATGAATGTGAATCAATAGAATAGATATCGATAATTTTTTTTAATTTTTATATAGGAAGTTACCAAATACATATAACTCAGTTATATATTAAAAAAAAAAAATCTATGTTGAAAAGCCTTAATATATTTTCTTGTTTAATAAATTTTTTGTAAACTCCCCGAATAAATATCTACATCTAACAAGTAGAGAAGGACATAATTTGAAAAGCCTAATTTTCCCATGAAACCTGTGTATTAACCAAACAAGATTATTTTTAAAAGATGATAAACGAAAATTTTTTAATATGATTTAAACAATATCTTTATATTTAAAAATTTAATTGGTAAGTTAAAAATTACTTTTAATTAGTTTATAGAACCCATGTTAGAAGGTTTAGTATAATGAAACGGTCGCTGTTGTTGTTGTTATTGTTGATGATGAATCGACGACGAGCTGAGAATATTGCTCTAAGACTTAATTCAATTTCTGCTTGCTTACATTTTGAACAAATTATCAACGATGTTAACATAAATAGGCTTAGTGTTGATAAAATAGAACAAGAACAGGAAGTTGGATGAGTGTTGACGAGAATGTTAATTGGCTTCAAAAGGGGACAAAACATCTGGAGAACAATGATAATTAATTTACAAATAAGAATAAATGCCTAACATTACTCAGAGAGTAGAATAGAAGTATTGGATTTGCTTCATGATCTAAGAGTCTGTGGTTTCTTCCAGATTTGAGCAATAAAAAAAAATTTAAAAAATCTGGTGTGACTGAAGGCACAGCACACAACATTCTCTTACCTTTGGTAAGTGGAAGTTGTGTACTGTGCTTGTCACACCAGATTTTTTGTGTCGACATATGTTTAGTTTCCCCCGATATATTAGAATTAAAGATTTTTTAAACATTCACACTCACATTCACACAGTCTTTTCGGCAACTTAGGCCATATAAGACTTTGACGATAACCGTTATTTATGAATTTATCTATATTGGGAACCAGACATTCTTATTTAAGCCATTTGGTAACCAAATGGCTTAAATAAAATCATCGGACTGCCTGGGGTCCGAACCCGCGACGTTTGGTATACGAGGTTAGCACGCTAGCCTCTATACCAAGCCCCGAGGGCGATGTAAAATTTATAAACATGGGAAAATATTTGCTTTGTTACCATAGCAACTATTTCTCCTATCTTTCCTATGAAGTACAAAGAGTAAAGTGGTCTTCAAACAATTTTGAGAACAAAATAAGAATATACATTTGAAAGAGTATCTAAAAAATAATTGATTTTAATCAAAATCGTTATAGCGAATTTTGAAAAAATCGATAAAAACTGAAAAAGTAAAGTACTAGTACTTTTTGGCCGATTTTGTTTAAAAGCTTATGTTCACGATTCAGGGGGGTGCTTAACTTAAATATCAAATTTCATCCTTCTAGCTCAATTCCTTCATGCTTTAAATTGAACACACACAGACTGACCATGTTGCGAAAACTTTTTGGATTCAGGGGACCTCAAAACGTGTATATCCATCAAAATCTCGACATCGAATCCAATACTTGCTCTCTATATATTAAGCGGCATTTTTGGTGAAATTAACATCGAAACTATTTACCATTTTTCTCACTAGGCCTTAATAATTTGAATTTTGTGAATAACTAAGTATCATAGAAATAAATATATTGTGGATTTTAAACGTTTTTTTTTTATCCTTTAAAATCCCCGATTAGAACCTTATGATAATTCATCGTGAAAACGGATATGTCTAATATCGTTGAATGTCGAAAACCAAAGTAGGCTGTTTTAAATAAAAAATACGCCGAAACAAAAAAATCTGATGAGGATGAGATTTTTTAATAGCCCTATATCCTACATATATTTTTATCATTATTAATGACATGTGCCTCCAGTAATATGCTTTGTTGCCTAATTAATGTCAAGAGAGATGAGTTTGTATTACTTTTTTTTTTTTAATTCATTGATTAGAATTTTAATAGGCCTATACCGGTATAATAAAATTTCATTTTTCAAAAATGATGACATTCAAATAGGGACATTTTTTTTTAACTGGACACTTTAACAGATTAAAGTTGAAAAAATATACTATAGGATACTAAATTGATAGAATGGAATTTTTAATCAATTAAAAATTCATTTTCAATTAGAATGTTTTAAATCAATTTTTTATTAAAAAAAAAAGATAGTAATCAAACAAAATGTAAATCAATAGAATGGAGTTCAATTAAAAGTTAGGCTGAATGTTTTTGAAGCCTTCCCTTACTGTTTTGGCCGTAACAGGTAACAGGGCTGTAATGGAGACGAAATATAAAAGGGACGATTTGTATAAACTAGGTCGCCTCTGCTTTGTTATCACAATGTTCAATGTTCTCTGTTCAAAATGTTCAAATGATGTCACGCAAACAACCAAGTGAAGTTGTCATGAATAATTATATTGCTCTTCTCCCATTTCACTCTCTCTCTCGCACTTGTTATTTCTCTCTCCCTTTCATTTGCCCTTCGACTCGAACAGAAGCTAGAAAGTTAAAAATAATTAAGGAATTAAAAAAAAAATAATAATAATAATAATAAAGTTCAAAATAAAAAAATAAGAATAATTAGAAAAGAAAATTAATCATTTGGTAAACAGGTAGTTTGAGAATGAAAAAAATTTTAATATTTTTTTTTTATTACAAAATAATATATTAGCGTTTTTTTTCTAAAAATCATTTTTAATGTCTGGTGATATGCTTAGATAATATTAAAATATAAATTCTCTCGTTAAGCTGCAATACTTAAATAAACTAATTCCTGTACAATAATATTGCATTAGAAAAAAAAAAAAAACAGAGGATTTTTAGCTCTAATCCCACCCATTCGTTTCTACCTTTTTTTCAGAGAGGAAAAGTAATAAATGCCAAAAGATAAAAAAATAAAATAAATATTTATGATGTTTGAATTTTTAACAATTCCTTATCAAACAAAAGCCTATAGATTAAGGGTTTAGAGCAAAAGATTTTACCAGGATTTTTACCAAATAGGTGATAATGTAGTAGGAGGCTATTTTTTTAATTTAGGCCTATTTTAAGTTAGACGATCATTGGTATTGAAATAATAAAGAATATAATCATTTTACTTTCTCTTAACCTAATTTAGATATAGATGATACGAACTTTTTTTGCCTTTTAATATTTTTTTTTTTTTTTAAACATTTTTTTTTTCTTTTTTTTTTTGTCAAAATATGTTTGCAGATTTGATTTATTTAAGAGAAAAAATTATATGGAATATTTTCTGTTAGGATTGTCGTTTATTTATTTTTATTTACAGTATTTATTTAAAGATAAGCTCTCTTTGAGTATGCACACATATAGAAAATAATAAACAAAAAAATTGGGTATAATTCTTTTTCCCTTGTTATTTTTTTATCAGTGAAAAATAACAAGTCTGAGAGTTTTTAATTTTGTAATCCAAAACAACACATTGAAAATAACAAATTTTTTTGATATAGCTTTATAATTTGATATTTCTAAATTAGTTTTTTTTTTTTTTTTTTTTTTTTTTTTTTAAATAAAGAGATTTGGTTTTGGTGATTTTTTTTTTTTTTTTTTTTATTTGTCTTTTGGAATTGAGAGCCATGTGAATAATGAATATAAAACAAATATTGTGGCAAAACTATTGAAATAATTATGCCTGTTTAAATAAACTATTATGTTTCTATTAATATTTTTATTTAAATTTGATAGGGCCCCCGGGTGTGGCATAGTAGGTAGCGTGCCTACCTCCTAAGCCAAACGTCGCGGGTTCGGACCCGGGCAGTCCGATGATTTTATTTAAGCCATTTGGATACCAGATGGCTTAAATAGAAATGCCTGAACCCACAATAGATAATATATATTACAACGGTTATCGTCAAAGTCTTAAATGGCCTAAGTTTCCGAAAAGACTGTGTGAATGTGTGTGTGAGTGTGAGTGCGAATGAGAAAAAAGTGTGAATGTTTAAAAAAAAAAAAAAAAAAAATTTGATAGGCATTTATTTTTTCAATAAAGATTAAAGCATTTTGTGTTTGGGGTCAGGAGTTCGCATTCGATGCGAAGTGCAAAAATATATTACAATTTCCAATTAAATTAAATAAATATAAAGGTCAAAAAAGACACTTAGAAAATTCACTAAAAAAACTAAAAGGTTGCTGAATTACCTATTCAGAGCATTAAATTATACAAGTAAAATAGATTATGCATGTATAAAAAATTATAATATTGAATAATGGTTATTTAATAAGTAAAAAACACTCGTTAGTTTTCAAGAAATTGTATTTATAAATTAATTTCGCGAGGGGAGGTAATTAATAATATTATATGTAGGCCTATAGGCCTCGCTACCTTGCAGTAGTTGTAACTTATATAAGAGAATTTGATATTCTAAATGCTTAGCTAAGGAAGACACACACCTTCTTTATGACCTCTATTTAAGGCAAGACATACAATAATAAAGAGAGAGAAATAACTAAACATAAATAACTTTACTCTATTATAGCCAATTTAAAGAGAGAACTTTGAACAACTCTATTCTTGTAATTCACGCGCTTATAAACAGTAATTAGAATTAAAGGAAGTTCAATAAAAATGATTATCATGAAAGCAATATCTTTTCTTCTTTGACGTTAAGAACGCTAATTAATCTCCAGCTTAGAAATTAGAGCGAGATGAAAATTTTATTCAAATAAAACAAAAAAATGAAATTTGGTAAAATGAAAGTTAGAAATGATCAATATATGATTCGTAAGAGAAAATATAAGTATAATTAAAACCATAATAGAAACCATCCAATATGATTTTTTTTTATTTGCAAACGCCCCAGAGGGTCTGTGTATAATAGATTAATAATCATGTATGTATTACTTTTGATAGATTGAATACGATTTGATTATATTTTTACTTTCTCTTATTTTTTCTCTCGATGTGTGTTAAAATATGAAAATAAAATAGCATATCGACTTTCATTCTTCTTTCTAGCAAAGATAACTAAATCTTGTAAAGTCTATTTAATATTCTCAAAATTCCAAATTCTTTGTCCAAATTCAAGCTGATAATCGACGATTATTTAATCACCCCCAAAAATATTTCTATTCCTTTTTTTCCTTTTTCGTTTCTTGAAAATGCTTTTGTTCTAATTACAAATAAAACCTCTTATATTCTCTAAGGAGATCAAAGTTAAGTTGAAATATAATTGGAAGAAAGAATAATCATATTGCCAAATAAGAAAAAAAATAATTAGGCATTTATTTTAAATGAAATTTCAAACGAAGAGCTTATTAAAACTTTAAGAGAAACAAAACCCCCCAACTAAACACAAAAGGGAGCGGAGCCGGCCCAGCTATTTTTTTTTTTATTAAATAATTAATAAAAATGAATTAAATAAAACCCCCTTTATTTATTTTTTTTTTTAATTTTTTAATAATATATATTAAATAATTAGATTGAGAAAAGGTGTGGGGATGTTTGTAGGAGGGGGGGAGGGGAGGGGAAGAAGGTGGATTTTTTTTTTTTTAAAAAAAAGAGAAACAAAAATAGCAATTATAAAAGATAAAATAAAATTTAAAAGTAAGATATGACAGAAAAGTTTGGAAAAAAATTAGTACATAAATCAGAAAAATATCTTCGACAGATTTTTTGGATTGGATTCAATTAAAATAAATTAATGAATAAGAAGACTAATTGTTTGGTTGTAATAGGATGAACTTGATAAGTTGTTGTTGGTGGTTCACTCTCCCACTCTCTCCCTAAAGTCTGTTTTACAGTCCACAGGAGTAATGTGCTCTGGGAGAAGGCTTTAACGCTTTGGCACACTGTTTTAGCTCCTCGCCACTTTTGCGCATACAACTTTCAAAAAAAAAAAAAAAGGAAGAAAGAAAGACCCTGGCACCTCTAAAACATCAAGACAACCAAGGCGTTAATCTGAATCGTTAATTAAGAGTCCGCTAATTAAACAAGAAAAAAATTTTAGGAGGTGAGGAATTAGTTTGTGAAAAACCAAAGATAAAAAAGAGAGAGAGAGAAGAATTAGTTAGAATTAACGAATAAGATTAAAGCTGTTCATGTAGACTAATTATTCAAAAAAAAAGACTTATTAAGATAAATAGAGAAATTGCAACTTAAACCGATAAAATTGTTAAAATTAAAAATCTTCTTCCATGATTTATTTTGAACACACAGACCATTTTACGGGACTCACTTTTTACAAGAAACATGATTAAGTGAATAAAGTCAAATCAAGGGCGAATCCAGAGATGTTTCTCGGGGGGGGGGGGGGGTAATATGGTGTGACTCGTCGCACAGCACACTATTTTTTCTTAATTTCGGAAATTTAAAGGCGCATTCTGTACCTGTTTGCCAGAATATAAATGCAAAACAAAATTTTAAGTATTAATTTTTAAAATTTTACATTAAAAATAAATTTTTTTTCGAAAAAAAAAGTATTTTTTTCAAATCCCTTTACCCCCCCCCCCCTTGTATCCGCCCTTGAGTCAAATAGACCTAAGTGCCTTACTCATCATTCCTTTATTTTTCCTTTAATTTAAATGGTATTTAGATTAGCTTGACTTAAAAAAAATCCCCGGACGAACCCATTTGGGAATAAGCTGCCTTTATTTTAATGAAACTTTCTAATGATGAACATTTATTGTATACTTTTGTTTTTTAAATATCCATTTTTTTTTTTTTTTTAATTTTTATTTCATGGATCTCAAGTAATCATCATAATAATAGATCATGCAAGTTAATTGCTTGGAAATTTAAATAATGAAATATTTAATCATCGTTTGGTCTATATTACTTTTGATTTCCATATTTTTATTTTTCTTCTTCTCTCCTCGCCTTATTCCCGCGATGCGGGGTCGGCGGACCTCACTTTTTCCCACCAACCCTATCAGGCGTTTTTGAGACCGAAAGGAATAGGGGCAGGCCCTCGCACGAACTGACGCCTGTTGAAAAGAGAATTGAAGAGACAGTCATACAAAAAAACAGAAAGACTGTCTGTCCCAGTTCGGGCAGCTCGTGGTCGCCATCCACGTACCCACAAGATGTGGGCCCCTGAGCGAGATTTCCGTGTTTTTATTATATCTATTATAATATTAAATAAAATAGTGCGATTTGAAAGCAAGAGCTCAAAGAATAATATTGATTTATGGATAGTTGTGAGCAAATTTTGTTTTTATGAAATTTTATAAAAACTTCACAAATGAATATTTCAATTTTATTAATGTTGTCTAAAATAGTTTACTGTCATTTTATTTCATTGGTTGCCAAGTTGGAGAGAATTTGTTTATTGATCTAAGCTTTATATCAAAAGTGGATAAAATTGAGAGATATTTATCTCTAGAGAATAAATAAATATACCGTATTCTGTATTGAACCTTTGGTGACCAAGAGGTTATTTTTTTTATTATATTTCCCTTGGATGCTCTTCTACCCGAAAAAATGAATAAAAATGATCGAGGGATCCACACGCCAGCAGAAGGCCTGCATAGTGAACCTTTAGGGACACACAGAGATATACACGTCCACACCAGGGACACACAGGGATATACACGTCCACACCAGGGACACAGGGTTATACACGCCCGCACCAGGGACACACAGGGATATACACGCCCGCACCAGGGACAAACATTTTTCTTCTGCTCACTTTTTATCTACTGTGTGTCTCTGGTGTGGGCGTGGGCGTGTGTGTCCCTGGTGTGGGTGTGTATATCCCTGTGTGTCCCTAAAGGTTCACTATGCAGACCTGCTGCGGGCGAGTGTATCCCTCGATCATTTTTACTCAGGTATCAAATAACAACAGAAATTTTTTTATAAATGGTCTACTATTGATCGATATTTATTTTCTTATTTTATCATTATTAAATTTTTTCGTATTACAAATCAATTTAACGATTATTTAGTAATTATATAAAAGCACTTAAATTCAGGATATCGAACTAATGCCAAGCGATATTATTCTAATACCCATATCTTTCCACTTCAATTGTTCACAGCAGAGTAATAAAGCTCATTAAGTGTAAAATCAATCGGAGGAATTGGACACCTTGGGGCAATTGCTTTTTCGATAAATTGGATTAAGATTTATCATATTTATCAACACTTAACTATATATGGAAGTAATTAATAAATCATGAAACCAAATATGGAATTGGTATCTCAAAAACTAAGCTTGTTGGCCTTAGATTTTGTTGCTAAATATAGCCACTTTTTATCGACAACTACACTGAAAGTTACCATTATTGCGGACAATCGCTGTTTCGATAGCAACAACAAAATTTAATGTTAAAAACTCATATGAAACGAGGATTATTGCTAATTAGATTCGCCCAATATTGAATATAATTTAATTATGAATAAAAAAATCTATAATATATTATTTTTTATGAGGTATTTTAATATTCAGAAGATAGGCCTAGATACAAAAGTTAAGACTAGATTTAAATAAAGTATGTTTTTTGATATATTCTGATAAAAAATTCTAGTAATAACAATTCAGGAAATTCAATCTCAGTAAAGTAGCCTATTATATACACTCTCTAAAAAATACGAAATAGCTAGAATAAAAACAAATATATATGGGACAAGCCATGTTTAGATGAGAAAGCTAGCTGGGAGAGTATTGCGAAAAATAGAATAATATTTTCATTGATTTTTCACCACCCAAAAAAAAAAAGCTATAGAGAAAATAAGTGAAGCGAAGAAAATGGTGTTTTCAATTGACTGATTTCAAGGAGAATTTCAAATAGATATTTCCCATAAAATTATTATTGTTTATTATTATTATTATTATTATTATTGAATTAAAATGATTTTTTTCTATATCTTCTTATCTTTTCGAAATAAATTTATATAGAGGGCTCTATACTGTATATCAATAAAAAATCTTGCTATTTGATATTTGTTTTCTTAGAATTCTTTTGAAAGTTATTCTAAATTGTAAGCACTATTTACCCAGTGCCTATATAGGCCTATTTATATTATTTGTTTAATGTTTTTTTTTTTTTAGGTCTTTTTCGTCATCGGATGCCATTTAGACCCCGTCTCTATTTATTTCATTTGATTGGTAGCCAATTCAAATGAAATACATTTTTGTCACATGAGACGGGATGCGAACCCTTGACCCCTATCATAAGAGGCAGAAACTCTACCATTGAGCCATGGCCCAAGGCCTATGAATATTATAGACCCTAAATGGCCTCAGTAGCCCAAAAGAAAAATAGGATGTAGAGGTTTCGGAGTCTAAGATAAAAAAATAATCCTGCGAGTGCAGGCCAGGAAATATTTTGTTGAGGTTTAATTTGAAAAATTTCTATATTAAAAGTTTGAATTTTTTCATTTTCCTAATAGCCATTGATTTCACTTAAGGGTTTCGAATAATTTCACAACCTCTTCTTACTTAACAAATTATTTTTTTTTTACTTTTTTTCTCTTAAAATCCTGTCTTTTTTATTTATTAAAGGACATGTTTTGGAACATTCCCTAATCTTATAATTTGATTAAAATGGAATATTTAATAAAAGACTTGAGGTTTATTTTCCACACGAAAAAAAAAAAAAAATTAAATTAATGTGCCTTCTTTTTAATCTTTTTTAATTAAATAAAAAGTATGGTTTTTGAAGAAGTTAGCTTCTATAACTAAATCAATACTACATTTTCATATATTAATTAAGAAAAGAGCCTTGGTATTTCCTTGTTGAACATTTTTATAGAGAAAATATAATGTTAATTAATTATAGTGTTTAATTTAAATCGCCTTTAATTCATTAAAAAAGATCAAGCTTGGTGTTTGCTCAGTGGAAGAGCCAGTGAACAATTTTAGAGGGGTGTAGGGTTAGAATAATGATTCTGTATATAAATTCACAAAAAAAAAATTCATGGTCATAAGGACCCCAGAAATGAAAAAAAAAAAAAGGATTTTATGCGCGTACGTATATAGGCCTACAGTATGTGTGTGTGCGCGTGAAGTTTTTTTGCTTATATCTCTGGAACAATTTCATCGGTTTAGGATGAGGTTTGGGAAATTTGTAGTTTTAAGTGGGTCTAAAAATGAGTGGGAAATTATTTTTGTGAATCTTTGTTTTCTCAGCTTCCACTGATTCAAATATTTTAAAATCAGTTTAATATGAATTTGGATATTTAACAGAAAAAATAGATAACGAATTTGTAAAATTCCTTTTATGCAATTACCCGATTAAGAGCGGAAAAGTTTTGCAACTTCGTTGTCTATTTTTTCAAATAAATATCCATAGTCATATTAAACTGATTTTAAAATATTTGGAGTGAGATGATAATGAGTTTCCCCAGTTAATTGCCTAACATGCTTTAAACGATCAATGAATTCACAAGACACTTTTAGAGGAGCCGATCTCATTTTCACACTCAACTACAGTATATATGAGAGAGTGTTACAAATTTAATTTGTTCTGGGACTCTGGTCCCTATCCGATTGAAAAGAGAACTTCGTTACTTAGATAACTATTCAGTTATATATATATATATATATATTTGCAAAACAAGTTTAGGGGAAAGACACGATTATCTGGATTCGCGCTTTTATGTACAGGTTTTTATAAGAAGAAATAAAAACTTCGAAAACGCTACTAATTTGGCAAGAGATCACCTAATAGATGAATCTTATTCTTAAATTTCCCGATTAGTAAAGAAGATTAGATAGAATATTGTACTTACACTTCGATGGCTTTGTTCCAATTGATGACATATCCAGATACTCGGAAGTTCTCTATATTAACAACATGGATGTTTCCCCGGTCTGTGCCAACGTACATCCATTTCGACTGGAGGGGCAGGTGCATTGCAGTGATTCTGTAAAAATGACAAAAACAGAGATAATCAAATGCTTTAAAAAAGCATTAAGGATAATTTTAAGTATAATATTCCACTTTCGGGCTTTTATTTTATCTTTTTTTCTGGAATTAAAGGGTTAAATAGATGAAAGTGTTTATGAAAGTCTTTTATCTCATGTTTTTTTATTATAATATGGTATTAAATGAATTTTTTTAGAATTTAAAATTTTTCTTAACTTAGAGAGGGGAAAAAGTCTCTTATTTTCGGAAAAAAGTCGCCTTTAAAGTCTATTCTTTTTTTAGCCAAAAATAGTCAGTAGAATGTCTGTTTTTGGCAAAAAAGTCGCTGTCATTTTTTTAACAATTAATAATATGAGAAAGTAAAAGAAATAGAGAACTTATCTCTCGATAAACTAAATATGGCAGAGTTCTTTAGAATTTAATTAAATAAATAAAAAAAAATTTAATTTGATTAGTATAAAAGTAAAAATCTGGTGTGACTGGTAGCACAGCACACAACTTTCTTTTTCCTTCGGTAATTGAAAGTGTTCTGTTCTTGTCATACCAGGTTTTTTGTGCCGATATATTAGAATTTAAGATGTAAAATATCTTCCCCTCCCCTGGCCGAAATGCTAGAGTTGTTAAAGGCCAATAATAAAGGCCACCCATCCCAGGCATTCCGATGAATATTTATTTAGATCATTTGGATACCAAATGGTATAAATAAACATGCCTGGACCCCCTAATATACCGTATTTAAATAATTTTGTATCGTTAAAGTATATATGGCCTAAGATGACGAAAAGACATTTAAAAAAATGTAAAATTTATAAACGGACCTGGGGCTCTAGGGCTAGATTGAAATAAATAGGGACAGATTCTAAATGTCCTCAGATGGCGAAAAAGATCATAAATAAATTTAAAAAAAAAACGCACGCTAAATGGCCTCAGTTATTAAAAAAATTGATAAAAAGTCGGTCATATATTATTTATATATAAAAGAATTTTTTTCAAAAAAAGACTCTGCCCCAAAAAAGTCGCAAAAGTCGTTTTTGAAAATCTGAAAAAACGTTTCTTTTTGTGAGATCATTGGAGATATCTATGAAAATCAGGAAAAGTTTCAAAATTGAAAAAAGTCGAAACGTATCGTCGAATTGTATCATTAAATTATATATGGCCTAAGATGCCGAAAAGACATTAAAAAAATGTAAAACTTATAAACGTTCTCTACTTATTACATAATGCATATAATATAATTTACGATTTAATTGAGGTGTATAGCTGATAATACAATTTAAGGGTAAGGTAATCCCAAATGAGCAACGCAGCTAGTCGTTTTTTCATATACAATTTATACTGATTTATATAACCTGGCTATTTAATCAAAAAATAAATACCTTTCTCGCTGGAATTTGAGGGTGTGAACCACCTCAGGTTTCTTCTGTTTGAAATTCCAAAGGTGAATACTATCGTCGGCAGTGGCAGTAACAAGAGCACCTTCATTCATCAAAAAAGCGATCTGAATGACGGCGGCATCGCTCTCATGGCGACAATGGGAATCGACCTCGGGTCGACCCAAACTGAAAAAATCTGGTTAAGGAAATATTTCTATGTCTTGGCTGAGGATACATTCTGTAAGATAAATGGAAGAATTTAGTTTATTCTTTGTCTTTTTTTTTTTCTTTAACGAAAACTTTATATAAACTAGGAGAGGGGGTGAAATTGGATTTCGCTGACAAGAAAAAAATTATATTAAATTAGATACCGAAGTCCAAAAGTTTATTTATTTACGCTACCGATTTATTTTCAAGATATTTTATTAAAGTTAAATCTAAGTTGTGATTATATATATAAAAAAAAGGTATTTTTTACGAACGTTTTTGATAATTTCTCAGCATTTCAACTCACTCTATTTTATTATCAAGGGAATAAAAAAAAGTTTTGATTTAAGGGTTTTTTCATAAGTCATATTTTTATTATATCCATATACTGTATATATGAGAAGGGGGAGTTTTTCCTTGATCGGCGACAGATTAATGGATTTGAGACTGAAAGCTTAAATAAAAAAAGCGTTAAGTTTTTCTCTTTCTTCTTAATTTTATCAAATACCTCAATTAACTTATATTAAAATATTCAATATTAGGCCTAATACTAAAATGTCGAAAATAGGATATATGAAATAAAAAAAAAAACAGTACGACTTCTAGTATTCTTTCGGCTAAATTATTGGTGTAAGTAGCTAACTTAAATATTAAAAAATTTGGTGTGAGTGGCGCACAGCACACAACTTTCTCTTACCCTTCGGTAAGAAAAGGTTGTGCACGGTGCTGGTCACACCAGATTTTTATGTCGAGATATATTTAGTTTCCCATAGCACCTTAGTTTCAAACTTGACCACTTCCAATTCATAAGTAAAAAGTAAAAAGTAAAAAAAGTCAATTAATTCAAAATTTCCATAGGCTATGTGTATTTTAAATGTTGACTGCTTGAAATAAACTATGGTTATTTTTAAAATTTTAATCTCATATTTGTTTGAAAAAAACTGAATTACATCAGCAAAGTGTACTTCAAACAATTTTCACGAAAAATAAACACACAACACACACAGACATCATTCCAAAAACTTCTTAAATGGATTCAGGGGACCTCAAAACACATTTTGGCAGCTTCAGAAAAAATTTCGATTTTTTTACGATTACATTAACTTTACCAGTCCAACCTACGGTTGATGGGTAATGTTAATAAATAAATTTTGTTAATTATCAATAACTACTATTTTCATTAAAATTTTAAAATGACACCGGTATTTGAGAATAATATAAGTACATGTCATCTTGACATTTCCTTCGAACAAATGGAGGCATTATCCCAAAGTGCTCCTAAACGTTTATATTTGAAATTTGAGTAAGAGGTTTTAGGTTTTTCCACGCTATAAAATTCTTCTTTTCTTTTTTTTTCTTTATAAAAAAAAAAAAAAAAAAAGGAAATAGATTTAAAAGGGTTTCTGTTTAAGACGATCTTAATTATAAAAAAAATAAAATAAAAAGAATATCAACATTCCCAATGAAATATGAGAGAGATCTTCAAGGAAGCTAGAGTTAATAAGTGCTTTTTTTATTTGAACAAGTGATCTCTTTACACCTGTCAGGAATGACGGATCTGATGTAAAAACTAATTAGACCATGACCCAATTCCATATAAATTTAAAACAAATAGAGACCTCTGTTTATCTTCAAATCAGACTCATATTTTAAATTTATCAATGAAACGTGGTTACTGAGGTTATTTAGAGTACTTTATTATATAACTTTATATATATATATATATATATATATATATAAAAAAACTGGTGCGACATGGCGAGATAAGTTTTCGGGCGTCGGTGGATCGATTTCTCCTGACGTGTCGGCTCTCCTTCTGAGCCATTTTCAAGAGTATGGAATTAGGGGGAATTGTGGGGGGTGGTTTGTTTGGGGTCGCTCTTGTTCTCGTCACCGCGGGTCTCGCGGGCGGCTGGGGGGGGGTCTCCGAGGTCTGGCGCGGGGGGGGGGGGGGGGGGCCTGGGGGGGCCTCCCGGCTGTTCGGGCTCAGTCACTCCAATGACGTATTGAGCTCTGGTTAAGGGGGGAAAGGGCCTCCCGGGTGGTATGTGTGATCGTGTCTGTCCTAAATCAAACACAGACACGATCACACATACTACACACACCCAATCCAAATCTCAGAAACAAACCCACTCTCCTAACACATCCACTAACCAAACCAATAACACATCGACTTGGGGAGGCAGACTGAGGCCCCGTAGTCAACCCAAACCGAACACAAACGCAATTACACACACTCAACCTTCCTCCTGCTCTCAGAGACCAAACCAAGCCTCTGGAGAGCATCCAAATTGACCTGGGACCAGCAAGACTGCGACCCCGTAAACAAACCACCCCCAACAATTCCCCCCTAATTCCATACTCTTGAAAATGGGCTCCAAAAGGAGAGCTGAAACGTCGAGTAAATCTCAACATCACCACGCGACACAACCCGAGAAAACTTATCTTCGCATATATATATATATATATACCTAGACGCAAAGCCCCGCCTTCGGCGGGGCTTTCCGTCTAGCAAGGGGCTGCGCCCCTGGACCCCCTTGCTCGCCTTCATAATACCGGTACATACAATTTTCCCTTTTCATTTTTATATATAGAGATTATTTTAACGGTTAATTATTCATGAACTTAAGATTTTTGTGAATCATATCCTTTCCGGGACTCTCCCGGCACACAGACAAAAAATTTACGCCGATATTTTAGAATTCAAAATGTAAATAAATAAAAAAAAATCGTAAACATGGGAAAATATTTATATTTTGTTACCCTGGCAACCCTTTCTCCTAATTTTTTTTTTTTTCTTATTTTAACGGTTAATTACTCATTAACTTATTGTTATTTGTGAATCAAAACCTGTCCGGGACTATCACAAACATACACAGAAAATTTCATCATAATTGGTTCAGTCGTTTAGGAGGAGTTCAGTCACATACACACGTACAGAAGAATTATATATATAAAGATATATATATACACGACGCGCCGCCTTCGGCGGGGCTCTGCCTAGCAGGGGGCTGCGCCCCTGGACCCCCTTGCTCGCCTTCCCTTTTCATTTTTATATATAGAGATTATTTAAACGGTTAATTATTCATGAACTTAAGATTTTTTGTGAATAATATCCTTTCCGGGACTCTCCCGGTACACAGACAAAAAATTTACGCCGATATTTTAGAATTCAAAATGTAAATAAATAAAAAAAAATCGTAAACATGGGAAAATATTTATATTTTGTTACCCTGGCAACCCTTTCTCCTAATTTTTATTTTTCTTATTTTAACGGTTAATTACCTCATTAACTTATTGTTATTTGTGAATTAAAACCTGTCCGGGACTTCACAAACATACACAGAAAATTTCATCATAATTGGTTCAGTCGTTTAGGAGG
The DNA here is from genome assembly GCA_023213315.1 of Euborellia annulipes. Classification (NCBI taxonomy): domain Eukaryota; kingdom Metazoa; phylum Arthropoda; class Insecta; order Dermaptera; family Anisolabididae; genus Euborellia; species Euborellia annulipes. The sequence goes on along the minus strand of JAKCPI010002193.1, from coordinate 5,564 downwards.
AGTTCAGTCACATACACACGTACAGAAGAATTTTATATATAAAGATACCGACTCGCTCAGAGCCCGCATCTTGTGGGTACATAGATGGCGACCACGAGCTGCCCGAGCTGGGACAGGGAGTTCTTCAGTTCTTTGTATGTCTGTCTCTTCCTTCCTCTTTTCAACAGGCGTCAGACCGTGCGACGGACCGGCCTATCCTATTTCTTCCGGTCGCAAAAACGTATGATAGGGTTGGAGGGAGAAAAAAGAGTTCCGTCGATCCCGCATCCCGGGAATAAGGCCAGGACAGAAGAAGAAGAAGAATAAATATACCTATGGCTACCGTAGGACGTGGATATTGATAACCTTAAAAGCCAAAAGATGTAAATCTTCGATCTTCTATTTATTACTTTCTCTTACTCTATATATGAAATATATAGAGAGAGAAAGTACTGCGATCAAAAATTCGATGTCGAGATTTTTCAAAAATAAATTTTATAAGTAGGAAAACTATCAATATTTTTTATTTCTATTTACTTATTTATTGTTTGGTTATTAAAGCCAATTACAAATTTCACTTTATTTCCAGTCATCCGAGGTTCAGCCCTGATAGGTTTTGATAACGAGTTGCTCTTCTCTCCATCCCAGTATACTTAATGAGAGTAAAAAATATTAAGCTAAAATATTTGACTAATTTGTAAATATTCTATAAGCGAGGAAGCTATGCTAATTAAAAAATATTTAATTAATTAAATTTCAAAAATTTTCTTGAGATTACTTTTACTCCATTAAAAGCTTAACGAAGATTTCGTTGTTATTATTATTAACAAGAAAATCCCTAGGGATTTGATTGGTTTGTTTTTTGCCTAGAGGAAAAGGCTCTTTCTTATTTATTATTTCAAACTCGTCCTTGATTCGGGCTTTGTTGATTTGTTAACACAATACAGGGGATGGGCGGCCCTAGCAGCCATTTCTCAAAGCCATTTTAGAGAGTCATAAGAAGAAACTCGGTACAGCTGGTCTCGGTTTTCCGCTATTTAGATGAAATGTGTATTTTCTTTTTAATCTCGTGGTTTTGGAAACTAGATTTATCTAGTCTGATTTAAAAAGTGGAGGTTAAAAAAAAATATTTTAATTTGGTAATAAGAGTAAAATAGAAAAATTCCATCTATAAGCGACTTTTTTTAGTTCTTTTTCGATATCTGAGACCATTTAGGGCCGATTGCATCAGTTAGGGTCAGTTTGTTGACCTATAATTAGTTTGTAATGCAGAACCACCCTTCTGGGGTAACAAATCCTTTTCTGTTTGTGAAGGTAGCAGCTTCATAAAGACATCTTATAATAAAAATTATTAAAAATAAAAATTGATATTATTACCCATAATTTAAATAAATATTATAAATTAAAATAATTAATTTTTTTAGCAAAATATAAAAATTTTCAAAAAAATAAACAAGATTTTTTTTTATATGATTTTTATTTTATTTGGTAGGTTGAAATACCCAACTGTTGATCCCAGAGAAATATACTTATATATAAAGCCCTTAAACCGGTGTCCGATGTGTGAACCCACCAATCAGGCCTCAGGGATGCCTCAGGGATAGCGCTGATTGGCGAAATTCAGAGAGGGCGGAGTCGGAGAGGCAAATTCAAAATTTTTAACTACTAAACGGGTACGAGACGCCGCCCGCCAGGGCCAAGTTGATTATAAAAAGTTAAATTAAAATTATAAAGTATTCCAATATATTTCAATTGGTTATATATTTCGATTGGTAGCTAATTCAATTTTTGTCAATCGGGACGGTAAGCGAGGTTTCTACCTCTAGGTTACTGCCCAGGGGTTTAAAATTTAAAAAAAAAACCTATTTGGTTTTTTGTTTGAAATTTTTTAATTAACTTTTTTCAATTACGATAAAAGCAATCTATTTTAATTGATATTTTTTATAAATCAGGACAAAATTTTATTTAGATCTCTGTAGAAAATGTATTCTCTTATCAATATATACTGTGTATTGAATCCATTTTCTATTGAAATATTTCAAAATAAATGATATTAATACATCAAAGCCATTATATATATTTTTTCAATAATCTAATCTAAATGGAATTTATATCATTAAACAATGTTTTGATGGATTTCATTATATCCCAACCAAATCATTTTTTTTATTTTAATATAAGCTTATTAATTAAAACCATATTTTTTTTTAAATTAAAAATCATTAAATTGGGGATTTTAGTTAGACTGGTGAGTGAGTCCAGTGAGAGTATTTTTTGGAAGTAAATTACACTAATCGAAAAACATTAAATTTTTTTCTTACACAAGAATAAACATGTGAGATTCAAGAAGCATTTTTCATGCTGAATTCAAATATCATTTCAGTTTTGCCCCATCAGGCACAGTTTTAGATATATAGAGAAAAATAAATTTTAATAAATAATGTGCTCTAAACGGGCTTGCATTTTCAAGATTTTTTTAAGGCGATACCTCTTAGAAATATGCAGGTAGTTATAATTCATAAAAATTTTAAGTTTCAGCCCCTCCGATTGGACATCGGAGGTTATTTAGACGTGCCGCAAACGACTTAATGTTTAGAAAATTTTTTTCTGTTTTTTTTATTTTTTTATTTGGACACCCCTAATTCCATTTTACCAACCCTAAATACCAAAAACATACTGTATATTTGCGATCTTTGGCTTTCCGAAAATCATTCATTCGTGAAAACGACTTGATTATAAACGAAATTATTAACAAAATAGTTATCAAAGTTTGGTAAAAACAATTTGGCTGCCTATGTCCTAGGCGCTTTACTCATTGGAATACACTTATTGCTATTACTGGTATATATATATATTGTTACTAATTTCGTTAATAATCAACAGATTTTCACGAATGAATAATTTTTGAAAAGCCAAAAAACTATAGAATATCGTAAATATAATGTTTTTTGTATTTAGGGACGGTAAAAATTGTATTAAGGGTGACCAAAACAAAAAAAAAAAAAAAACTGAAAAATTCTAGACCTTTAGACGTTTGGGGCACGTCTAAATTACCTTCGATTTGGCTGAAACTTAAAATTTATGTTTTAAAACTATCTGAATATTTCTAACGGGGGTCGCCTTTAAAAAATTTTGAAAATGCAAATTTATTTTAGCATTTTTCTCCTCCAGAGTGTCTTAAAAAAGCATAAATACTGTAAAATTAAAAACAATATTTTTTTATTTTATAAATTCAGATTCTGATTTTAGAATTTAATCCCTTTTTCATTTGAAAAATGATTGATTTGAAAAAAAAAAAAAATTATCATTTATTCATGTAGAATTCAACTGGTAGCTACTACCTGTGTATAACATCCCGAGTCGAAATCGAACGCCTGGTTTGAACCTTTTAGTCCTGAATTCCCTTGTTATTTGATGGGATGTTATTTATTTACAATTTTGTGAAAGCCTACTGATTCTACCAGGAGAATTAGAAGATTCAAACCAGTACTTGAACGCCTGGTTTGAACCTTTTAGTCCTCAATTCCTTTGTTATTTGATAGGATTAAAATTTGGTTAAAGCCTACTAAACCTACCAGGAGAATTAGAAGGTTCAAACCAGTACTTGAACGCCTGGCTTGAACCTTGCAGTCTTCAATTGAGGACTAGAAGGTTCAAGCCAGGCGTTCGATTTTGACTCGGGAAGTACTGGTTTAAAGAGAATTTGAAAAGCATTTTAGCAAAATCTTAATTCATAAACATATTTTAGGCCTAAATACTTGTTTAAATTCCCTGTTTTAGCTTTAGACAGGCCGCGACCCCCTTGTTTAAGCTCACTAATAAACATTTTGTAACCTCAAAATTTTCGATCACAACAACTTGACATTTGAAATAGCCTATAGTATCATAGGCTTTTAATAAAAATAAACGTAAGTAAAAATTCAAATGTATTATATGTTTTTTCATTAGACAATTTATTAATCTTGATGAATTAATATTTTTAGAATAATGCAAACTATTGAAACGATAAATACAATATGCAATATTATGAATATGGCCAGGGCCACCAGACGGGCTTGACGGGCCCCGGGGCTACTTAATAATACGGGACCCCCTCACCCATTAAGATTTTTAGGTATGTAAAAGGCTATTGTGGCCTTCATGCCAAAAATTTTTTACACAATTTTTTAAAACAGTTATACATAAGCTTAGCTTACAATATTTATTTAAATAAAAAAGTTATTTAAAAATTTTTCAAAATTTTCTAAACATAGGGTTACCATCATTTATTGAGGCCAAACCCGGACAGACGACTTCCGGGGTGGGGTATGGAAAATTTTGAAAATTAGACACTGAAATCTTTTAGCTATCCTGAGACGTGAAAAATATTACTTGCTTGGGGAAGCAAGGGCCGATGCGGGCCCCTTACAGAAAAATGTGCAAAAAATGATTTTCTTTATTGAAATTTTGAGATTTGAGCTTAAAGGGCGGGCATCCTCAGGAAAAAAGGCAAGTTTTTGAGCTCAAAATTTGAGCTCCCTTCGAGGAAAAAAAATTCAGAAAATGATTTTTTTAATTGAAATTTTAACTATCAAAATTAGAATTTTAAGGTTGGAGCGCAAAGGGCCCGGGCCCCCGGGGGATATAGCCCCCTGCCCCCCCCCCTGTCTGCGGCCCTGAATATGGCCTATCCAAGCAAATGAGTAAGTTATGCCTGGGAGAAGATTATTTAAAAAAAAGAAAAAAAATCCTTTAAGATCTTAAAATCTGTTACTATTAGTTACAATACATTTTGAGTTTCAATATTTGATAGAAATTAAACATATTTAATTAATTGATTGATATTTGATATTTAAACATATTTAATTTTCATTAAATCAAACTTAAGTAATTATTATACAAATGTATTTTTAAAGCTTATTTTTATGGCTTTTAATTGATTTAAATTCCTTTCAGTTCCTTTGGAGAATGCATTGAAACTGAAAAAGAGGTGTGTGCTTATTAGTATCTAGTCCAAATGAATTAAATGATTTATTGAAAAAGTAATATTTTGAAAAAAACTAACCTCTTATATTTATTTATATTTATTTCATTTTGTCTATTTTTTCTTTACTCGCGTTCAAATCTGTTTTTATTTTGTTTTAATTTAAAGACATAAGTAATTGCTGAAATAAATTTTTTTTTATTAAAATAAACCAAAAGCAGTGGCTATGGCAAAAATATACATATCTTTTCTTACTCAGTCAAATTTTGGCTTCTTTTCTTATTTTTTTCATAATATTAAATTTTTCTTATTTTTCCATATTCATTTAAATGACAATAATGTTGATTTGTCTCAATTATTTGTATTAATTCTATAAGGATCTTATTAAAAACAGTCAAAACAAATTAGTTTGGCATATAAATATATTTCTCAATCTCCGCCAGATGTCAGCTTAATGCAACAAATTTTGCAAAATGACGTAGGTTTTTGCCATGTTGCCAAACTTAATATTCTTAAATTTCATAGTTAATCTACTGTTTTTAAATGTGTTTATGAATGAAAGTTTGCTTAAATACATATTATCGTTTAACAATTGACTAGTTAAAGCTTTTCAAATACTCTT
>JAKCPI010002192.1:0-26888 GCA_023213315.1 Euborellia annulipes | reverse complement strand
AGGAGTTTTATCGGCATCTGAGGACGTTTAGAAACCTTTTTGTAGCCTTTTCTCTCCGCCCCTTCTCGTCTCTATTTTTATAATCTATTTGGTATTTAAAGTAATTAAAAAAAAAATATTACTGGAAGCGAACCTCTGATTGAAATTAAGATGCTACAGCCCAGGAGCAAAATAAATTAGACAATTAATAATACAATTATTAATACTTGAAATAAATATTTAAAATTTTTTTTTTTAGAAATTTAATCATTCAAATTTATGCAGACATCTCTCAAATTTATTTTAAATTATTGACTACTCTGAGAAATCCAAAATCTTATATCAACTTCAAATGATGTCCGCACCAATCAAGGGCGGATACAAGAGGGTGGAGGGGGGGGGGCTAAAGGGGTAATTCCCCCCCAGATTTGAGAAAAATATTTTTTTTAGGGATAAAATTTTATTTTTAATATAAAACTTTAAAAATTAATACTTAAAAATTTAATTTGTATTTATATTCTGATAAACAATGCACCACAGAATGCACCTTTAAATTACCGAAAGTAAGAAAAAATTGTGTGCTGTGCGACCAGTCACACCCGATTACCTCCCCCCCCCTTCTCTCGAGAAACTTCTGGATTCGCCCTTGGCACCAATATCATTTCAATTATAAAAATTATTTTTTCCTAGGCTTCGACATAAACTCTTTCCCTGTTCGAAAACTTACAAATACATTTTTTTTTTTAATTATTATTTCCTGCATTCCTTCTAGGTAAAATCTTTTCTCATTCTTTATATTTTTAAACCTTATTATTATTTTTTAAATGAAGTCACGAAGTCATAAAGAAAATTGAATTATTTATAAAAGAAAGAGAAGGACTTTTCCCTTAATAAGACCTTGTCTAGCTAAGCTAGGCATGTCTATGAAAAATATCTTTATTTTCGAAGCGTGGGAGGCCAACGACCTAACGAAACATTAATTAATATATAAACTCCCTTCCCCCACCTATGCATACACACAGTACAAATACAAATACACACACTCTCTCTCTTTCTATCATTTATTTTAACAAAATTAATATAATTGATTTATCCGATGTAAAATAATTTAATCCCCGTATGAGGATTATTATTTAAATAAATCTTTTAAGCCACGAATTACACATTGATATTAAAAGTAATTAAATTTTATTTAATAATTATTATTATTTGAATAGAATTCCATTGCAGCGTGGTTTTCAGACTGGCGAGACATCTACAGGCGAGAGGCGCAACTCGCTCTCGCTTGGGTAGGATTTGGCGCCAAATAAAAAAAGACATTTATTTTTCTTTTTTAGATTAATGTTGTTGTGGTTGCTTGATGATATGATCACGATTAAGAGAAAGAGAGAGGGAAGAGCCCTGGAGGCTGGGAAGCATTTTCTTGACCTCACGATTCTTCTCTCAACATTTCCCTCATCTCTAATCTTCTTTTTATTTTCATTATAATATCATATCCATTTAAATTAATTTAAATATTAAAAAAAAATTACATATTTTTTTTTTTTCTCATAAAAAATTGTTCTTGTACAATTCTATCAGAATTTATTTATAGACGAAATCCACCACTACAATTATTCCTTGCACTGATGATGAGCGGTGTCATGAAATTGTAAATTAAAATAGTGATGATAATAGATAAAGAAAAAAATAATAATTAATTTAAAGTCCCGGGTTGACCGAGCTGAACCTCGGTTTTTTTTTTTTTTTTTTTTTTTGAAAAATTGGAAATAACTAAAAAAGTAAGTACATCAGTAAAGTACTAGTATCTAAAGACAAGATCGAACGGAAATTATTTTGTATACCGGAAATAGTAAATTTTTAAAGAAATCGTTAAAGAGAATTTTGAGAAAATTGAAAAAAAAAAACAAAAAAACTATTGATAAAATAGTAGATCAATAAAGTATTAATTCCTGAATGTTCCCAAGATGTGACCTAGCAAAATTTCATATTAGTACCGAAAATAGTAGACTATAGGCTTATATTTAAAATTTGAAAAAATTCGTTGGAGTCGTTTTTGAGAACTGATGTGCTTACAAATATACATTGGTCGTTTAATAGTATAAGATAGGATTAAAGGTGAGATGATGCTTGGAATCAGGTACAGTCGAGCTACAAGTGCCTGGTGCGTTCGAGAGTGAAGCCTTGAGCTTAGGCAACCAAAATGCTTAGCTTAGTTTTGTCTTTGTTTAGCTTTCCGCCTTCAGTTTCATTTAAAAAAAAATGCTTTATTTATTTTAAAAAGATTGGTTTGATAGACTAAGCCCAAGGTTCCTCTCTCGAGCACATCAGTCACTTGTGGCGCCGACTGTACATCCATTTATTAAAGAAATCGTCATTATCATTATAGTCATAAGATTTTTGTGAACCAATGACTGATGTAAATAAAACTCTATTTTTAAAGGTGCGGGGCGTGCTGGTGATTTGTGCCAAGGGTCGCGGGTTCGCGTCCCGTCCCATGCGACAAAAATGTATTTATGTAGAATTTATTGAAGTTGTTTCACAAAATGTATTTAAATTGTATTGTATTGGCTTCCAATCAATTTAAATAAATAGGGACAGGGTCTAAATGACTATAGATGCCGAAAAAGACCTTAAATGGAATTTAAAAAAAAGTGAGGGAACGAGCAGTAGCTAAGAAATAAAGCGTTATTATAAATACTCATTACAATAGCAAGAGGCGAAAAATACCATATACTCCTTAAAGAGAAGTTTGAATTATTTTCACAGTGTAAAAAATTTGTTTGTCATTTAGTATGGGGGGGGGGGGGGGGTTTATGAAGTTTTTTCAAATATCTAAAACAACTCCATTCGATAAATATTTTGGTTTTTTTTTTGCCTTCGATTTTTTATTTAAATTTGTATTAAGGATTTTTTCGGCATCTAAAGCCATTTAGATCCCAATCTTATTTATTTCAAATGATTCTTAGACAATTCAAATAAAATAAATTTTTCTCGCTTGGGACGGTAAGTGAACGGGATGAGAATCGTCTTCTCTCTTTGTCTTCGACTTGTTTGTGTTGTTATAATAAAAAAATCTCGACATCGAGTTTTTGACATGATCGCCATACTTTCTTTCTCTATATATTTCATATATAGGGTAAGAGAAAGTAAAAAAATCTGGTGTGACTGGCGCACAGCACACAACTTTCTCTTACCCTTCGGTAAGAGAAAGTTGTGCACCGTGCTGGTCACACCAGATTTTTGTGTCGAGATATATTTAGTTTCCGATAGCACCTTAGTTTCAAACTTGCATTTTAAATGTTGACTGCTTCAAATAAACTATGGTATAGATTCGTAAATAAATACAAAATTTCATAAGAATTGGGAAAAAAAATTTTAAATGCCTAAAAAGTTCCAAAGGGGACCCCCTTTTGAATCGAAATTAACATACAAATCCCTATAGGAAATTAACATTGTTTCTATGCGAAGATAAGGTGGAAAGGGAATTTAAAAAGAGTAGAGAGAGACGATCATGTTTGCAAGTGGGAGAGATATATATATATGTTTTCTTGGAAACAATTAAAACAGAAATAAAAAAAAAAAATAAATGGGAATTTAAATAATAATTGATTTTTAATCTAATAAAAAGGAAAAGATTTAAATTCCGTTACCATGGCAACCAGTTCTATCTTTCCTATGAAGAACAAGAGTAAAGTGGTCTTCAGAAGATTTCAACGGCAAAATGAGAATATACATTTTAAAGAGCATCTAAAAAATAGTTCATTTATGAATTTTAAAAAAAATCCTTGGAGGGAATTTTGAGAAAATCGAAAAAAACTGAAAAAGTACATCAGTAAAGTACTAGTACTTTTTGGCCGATTTTGTTCAAAAGCTTATTTTGAGATTCTTCAAAGGTACCTAAGTTAAATATAAAATTTCAATCCGGTAGCTCAATTCCTTCATGCTAAAAAAATGGTTCCACACACACAGACACACAGACCAATTTGCGGGACCCACTTTTTTGGATGAAGAACAAGAGTAAAGTGGTCTTCAGAAGATTTCAACGGCAAAATGAGAATATACATTTTAAAGAACATCTAAAAAATAGTTCATTTATGAATTTTAAAAAAAATCCTTGGAGGGAATTTTGAGAAAATCGAAAAAAACTGAAAAAGTACATCAGTAAAGTACTAGTACTTTTTGGCCGATTTTGTTCAAAAGCTTATTTTGAGATTCTTCAAAGGTACCTAAGTTAAATATAAAATTTCAATCCGGTAGCTCAATTCCTTCATGCTAAAAAAATGGTTCCACACACACAGACACACAGACCAATTTGCGGGACCCACTTTTTTGGACTCAGGGGACCTCAAAACATGTATATCCATCAAAATCTCGACATCGAATTTTTGACATGATCGCAATACTTTCTCTCTCTATATATATTAACATATATAGAGGTAAGAGAAAGTAAAATTAAAGAAAATTAAAACGCAGTCTTTTGTTTTATGAAAACCGATAGAAAAGACAATTGTTGTGATTTTCACCAAGGATCGGATCATCCCTTAAATGTAATCAATGCCCATTGAATTATTTGATGATTAAAGGGATGATTTGAGCGCCGGCACTTTCCAAAATTTCACATTAAAAATGGGATTATTTTTTAAACAGTTCGTTAAAAAAAAATCATCAATCAAGTATTTTTAGACATAATCCTTTTTCCTATGCTAATAGCCGATTTTAGTAACAAAAGCGAAGTCTAATGTGTCACAAAAGTCGCAGGTAGGCGACTTACTGACTTTCCGGATGGTCCTTTTCAGGAACAATGCAATTTTAGGCGAAAGTCTTTTAGGGTTCCGGGGCCAGCTGGGTGAGCTTTTAACAAAACGTTTCAAATGGAGGAGATCACAAGCAAGGCTTTTTTTTCCAAACAATTTAATCTAGTGTAGATGTCGGTATATTTGTAATCAAATCTTCTATTGTTATTCTAATTGAATAATTTTCGAGAAAATATTAATATTCAATAAATACCTGGATTTGAACTTAACAAGTCAAATATATTTAACAAATTTGTATGTATATTCGTAGGTGGGCCAACGCACCCAGAAGAGGGAATGTTGAGCTGGTGCAAAGGGTAGCACCCGGAAAGGCTGGAGATTCTGGGTTCAATTCTCGGGTGCATTTGGCCGACCAACAAATAAATATGTCTACTTACAAATGTGTTAAACTTATTATAATTCTATATTGCTTACAAATTAATCATAATATATAGGTCTAAATTAAATATTTTGTGATGTATCCTATATTAGAAATATCTTATCTGTATTTTGTGAAAATTGGTATTTTTTATTTATTTATTTCTTACAGATATGATATCTATAGCGCAGGCCTCGTAATAGCTTTTGTTTGTATGAAGTAAATTAATATTTACGGATCAATAGAAACGGTGAAAATACATTAAAAAGCACAAATGAATTTTGAGAAAAAATTCTAAAATTTGATGTTACTGGGTCACTATTGAGAAAGAAATGCTTCCTGTATAATTTCCTGTTTATATTGATTTTTCGTTCAAAGTAATAAATCACGAATCTCCAGAGTCTCACTTGGTTTGTAGAAACAGCTAGAGCGTATAATATTTGAAGGAAAACAGGAGGTTTACTCAGATTTCTGTTGCAGATGTTCAGTTGATCAAGAGAAAAAATAATTTTGTAAAAAATTATAGTCGAAGATTTTTTATTTGGAATAACGACTAAATTGCAAATTTTACAGTTTCGGTCATTTATCAGACCCACATAAACAATGGTCAACTAACACCAATGACAGCCTGATGATGGTCAAATAAATGACCGAAACTGTAAAATTTGCAATTCAGTCGTCATTCCAATAAAAATTCTTCAACAATAATTTTTTACAAAATTATTTATTCACTTGCTCGAACTTCGGCAATTGAAATCACTACTTCTTTCTTCGTATTTATTCGATTTAAAGTCCTGAAGAAGTTCGATTCCCGAAACATTGTGTTATGGACTTGCAAAAACCAAAACTTAATTACTCGGAAAAAAAGCAATAAGTGTAATCAAAATCGGAAATCGTATTTTGGGCCCACTCATCGAAATCATACTCTCGCAAATAATACAATATATCTGACACTTGTTTAGCTGGATCTTTTGATTACGTAGCCCGATCCGCGAGCTTGAAGGACGAAGACATCACCTTTGGACACCATCATAATAGTTGACACATTTTTGAGATACTCATCGCCTGCTGATTTTACTTATCCTTCACTTACCAGCCACTATGTCTAATATTTATGAGAATTTTAAGCACAGTGACCATGAATAGTGAAGAACGTCCAGAACGTCCTTCGCAAAAGAAATAATAGGTTTTATTTGTTTAATGAATTTTTTTCATTTCTTCCTGACTGCATACAAAGAAATTCGAACGACTAATAGCTTTTGAATGATAGAGGTTGAGAAAAGACTTATTTAACGCCAATGTTGTCCCAGTTTATATTGTTCCACATAACACCTTGTAGTTTATATTAAGAAATTGTTCGATATATACATGGAAATATGTATGGTGTTTTTAATTGGCGAGTCAGAGAGAGGAGGTTCTCTGGTCTGGTTGCTCGGCGGCAGCTGTTGAGCAGAGAGAGCGAGAGAGAAGGGGGAGAGCAAGTGAGAGAGAGGAGGGATAGGGAGCCCCGATTGTCCCGGGATGATTGATGATGTTGCCGTGAGATGGGGTGCCCTTGTCTTGTCGGGTGAACAGCCTGCCAAGGGCTGTTGCGTCGAGGGTTCTCAGCAAGGAGCAGTTCCTGGACCTCAGCATCCATCCACCCCCGAATCTCTCTCTCTCTCTCTCTTGCTCTACGCATTGCATCACTGCGATGACGCAAATCCGATCCGATTCTATTCACTCACCCCTTCTCTTTTCTCTTCTCTCGTTCTCCTTGCATGTTTGCTTAATACCTTCTTCCTTTGCCAGACTCTCTTTATTCCCAATAAAAATATTAATATTAATTTTTTTTTTTCTAAAAACAAAAATATAATTTTGTTTTGTTGTGTTGTTGTCAGTGTTTTGGACAAAATATATTAAATAACCACAAACATAATAAGCTTGAATTATTAATCCAAATTTTCTTGAAATGTTTATTGAATATATTTAGATAGCAACTTGAGTAAAAATCTCTTAAAATGCTACAGTAGAACCTCTGATCGGGACCGAGACCCTTGCCGGATACTTTTTTGACCAGTTAATCCGAGGTTTCGGTGAAAAAATGATTCAACCTACATATTTAATCAGGTGTCATGATAAACAACAAATAAAATTACAACTCATTTTATTGTGTAAATATGTAGAAATCTCAAGCCTCTGTATTAGAAAAATAGACTGGGAAGCAAGCGAGTAAACAAACTCTATAACTCCTTCCCCTTCCCTCTTCACCATCTGAACGAATATATTGCATAATGATGATTTGAAATAAATGGTACCGGTAAACTAGTAAAAGTGAAAAAAGAAAGTTTATAGTTCAGAGGTTATAGGAGATGACTGGAGAAATTTTCTTGGAGTAATAAATTTTGAGTTTAGAATCAAACAAGATCTAATTCAGTGAGTGGTAACATTTCCTTGTTTTTCGACCAATTTAAATCATATTTCTATAATAATAATAAAAATAATATATGAATATATTATTAGTATATTATTATAGATTAATAAAATAAACTCAAATTATAAAAAATAAATGAGATCGCTATCTCCCGTTGGGCTGGAGTGACCGTGAATGGGGTTAATTTTTTGGAGCGATTGTGAATGGCCGGCCTAAAACAAGTTTCGGTTTCGGTTACAGTTTCGGTCGAAACTAAGAATGAAGTTTCGGTTTCGGCTGAAAATCTTGTTTCAGTCGGACCCTAATAATTATCAATAAAGAACCCCCTCCCCCCTTCTATCTAAATGTCCAAAATAACATAAAATCTTGAAATTATAGCTTGCATTATTAAACATGAGAACCATATTTCGTTTTTGCCTTTAATTATAACAGCTCAATACTAGACTAAACAAAAAAGACAATTGAATAGATAATATTTAATAACAGACCCTAGTAAAATTTTTTTTAATAGAAATAAAATCAATTCTCTCTAAAATTTTTGTCTTTATCTAGAGGCCTACTGTTAATAATACGAATAATAAAAAAAATAATTTCTCATATCGATTTATGCCAGGTTATACTCTAAAGTTCCGGAAATTGTTTTTGTTTAAGGCTCAACGGTTGGGTTTGTCCGACCCTAACTCATTTATAATAAAACATTTTTTTTAACCTCTTCAAATTTTCAATACAACATTCAAAGAAATATTAAATTGGATAAAACATCAATGAAAAAAATTTCCTTAATGGATGATAATTATTTTTTAAAATTTTATCTTATATCAAAAAAATAAAAAGCCTTTTGACAGCTACCAATGAATAAACGAGCCTATGAAAAGAGAGTTGAAATTTAAAATATAACAAAGAAATCTAGAGTTAAATTTGATATATTGTATATACTAATATATTAAAGTATAAATTACTAGATGCTCTGAGAAAGGCCAACTTAAACGTCCGTAAGATCTTCAAGTAAATGAAAATTTATATGTACTTGAAGTACATCAAAGCACCTGGTGAGCTGATCGTTTTTTAAAAAATCCCTAACCAAGTAATAATATTTTTCACGGATTAGAAATTATATATATATATATTTTTTTTTTATTAAAAAAATAAAACATGTTTTAGTCCAATGAAACAGGATCAATAGAGAAAGGGCGAAGTGAGTGAGATGTGTGAACGTAATTCTGTCATCAATAGCGATCTATAAATCCCCAAATGAATGGTTAACATTTATGTTATATAACTATAAGCTAAAAAAAAGCTGAACAGCGAGAGCGTAGAAAACATATTCACAGATCGTGTTGGGTTATATTAACGAAATGTTCTCGTAATATTATAATTCGTGTCAAGGGAAAATCAATAATGCGAGAATGATATGAATTCCAAGAAAGAAATTTTACTTAAAATAGCGTCTCAAGGGGGAAAATCAATTTAAAATATTATATATATATAAAATAATTTTAATTAAATATACAAATTGAACACTGGGCTTTTGTTTCAATGGTTTATTAATTAAAAATTAACACTTAATACGTATTTCGAACAATTACTTGCATCATTAAAAGTGAGTGTTTACCTTCTAATACATGAAAGTACCAACATTAGTATACTTTTAATAAATAAAAAATTATATATAATATTTAAGATATTATATATATCGCTTATGTAAGCCACGAAACGGAAATTTATATAATAAATATTTAATTATATAAATTATATACTGTATATATCAGGGCCGGATCTAGGGGGGGGGGGCAGTGGGTGCATGTGCCCCGGGCGGCAGATATCAGGGGGCGGCAATTAAAGAAAGATTTACTAAAAAAAAGGTAAAATGATATGAATTTTATATTGAAAATTTTAAGGATGGGGCGGCAAATTAAATTTTGCCCCCCCCCCTAAAAAATCTCCTAGTTCCGGCCCTGGTATATACTGTATATACACTAGAAGAAGTGGTACTGCAATATATGAAAGTAATAAGTTTAGCTTACAAACTGACCGCTATATAATTAAATCAAATGACATATTGGAAATTAAAATAATAACAATATAAGTAATAAAATAATAATAATAATAACAATAATACTCAGTTTAAAACATTTTTTTCTTTTACCACTTCTTCTATATTATAATATATAATGCCCTCAGGGCTTTGTGTAAGGGTTAGCATGCTAATCTCGTATACCAAAAGTCACGGGTTCGGACCCCAGGCAGTCCGATGATTTTATTTAAGCCATTTGGATACCAAAAAGGCTTAAATAAGAATGCCTGGATTCCCAATAGTTATATTTAAACATACAAGTATCGTTTAAAGTTTTAAATGGCCTAAGTTGCCCAAAAGACTGTGTGAATGTGAGTGTGACAAAAAGTGTGAGTGTTAAAATATATATACAGGGTGTTTCATAAGTCAGTTTCCCGAGTAAGTGTATTTGTTGTTTGTAGATATGAATTTCCACGAACAGTGTCATTAAAAAAATATGGACCTATGATGCCACCACTCCAAATACCAGCCATGTTGTTTACTTACTCGGTAAACTGACTTATGAACAGTGGCGTCATTTGGGGGGGGGGGGCAGGGGGGGCATTTGCCCCCCCCCCCCAAGGGCTCTGATTTTTATAAAATTTTATATTATTCTATACAAAATACTCCAAAATACATCTACGAGTATACAAACTGTACAAAATTAAACAATTAATTAAATAAAATATGTTTTGGCCAAATTTGAGTACCCATTTTTAAGTAAATTTTAAGAAAAAAAAATGTTTGCCTCCCCCAAGAAAAAATTTGCCCCCCAAGAAAAAGTTGAAATGAAGTCACTGCTTATGAAACACCCTGTATATATACAGTACATATATGTTGCTACTTTCATGGATTAGAATGTAAACACTCACTTTTGATGATGCAAGTAATTGTTCGAAATACATATTAAATGTTAATTTTTAATTATGGTATAGGGGTTAGCGTGCTAACCTCGTATGCCAAAAGTCGCGGGTTCGGACCCCAGGCAGTCCGATGATTTTATTTAAGCCATTTGGATACCAAATGGCTTAAATAAGAATGCCTGGACCCCATATATGTATATTAATCTCGTAAAAGTCTTAAATGGCCTAAGTTGCCGAAGAGACTGTGTGTATGTGCGTGTGAATGTGTGTGTGAATGAGAAAAAAGTGTGTTTTTTTTTATAAAAAAAAAAAAAAAAAAATTTAATTAATAAACCATTGAAACAAATAACCTAGTGTTTGTTTGATTTGTATATTTAATTTTAATGTACAAAATGTTTCAACAAGAACCAACGGTCAAAAGTTTAAATCTTGTAAAATACTTTAATTAATAAAAAAATCCTTTTGTATTTTTTTCCTAAAATAAGTGTAAATCATCAGATTTTTATATTTATAAATAAAGCCGATAATATTGTAATAAATACATACATAATTAAAATTAAACGATTGGAAAGAGAGAGAGAGAGAGAGAGAGAGAGTGAGATTTAATATGGCAATTTTTAACGACAAATTACAAATTTTGTTAATGCGATTCGATTATTAATTTAATTTAAATTAAATCTGCAATTTATTAAATCTAATAGATAACTAAATAAGTAGAAATATTTGGATTTGAATTTAATTATTAATATGAGGAGGGGATCTGCATTTCATTATCTAAGCGCTTAAAATATTCAAATGTAATTATATTTTATGAATATAGATTCGATATTATCTCACTTCGGTAATTATCTTCAATTATTGGTTTTTATATATTCTTTGATTAACTAATGCATTTATGAATTTTGATTTTTTTTTTTTGGGCCGGAGATAAATAAAACTGGAGGCGAACAGAAAAAATTTTTATATATGCAGCTCATCATTATTATCTAATTTTTTTTTCAAAGCGAGTCCTTTTATTACAATGGGACATTATTGGCCTAAGCAGGGCCGTTGCCAAGAAGGGCATGAGGGTCCAAAACGCCTGTCCCGAAATCCGAAATAAATAATAAATAAATAGAAATATAGATACTACTTCTTGTTAAACTTTAAATGTTGTTAGATATTTATTTACTTCTCAAACTCCGAACAGGGTTTCCCAGTTACAGGGAGAGTAGGCATACATTATATCCGCCGTACAAAAAGAAAACAAAAACAAAAACCAAAAAATCTGGTGTGACTGGCGCACAGCACACAACTTTCTCTTACCTTCGGTAATCGAAAGTTGTGCACTGTGCTTGTCACACCAGATTTTTTGTGTCGACATATATTTAGTTCCCGACAGTACGGAACATATGAATTCAGATGTAAAATTTATAAGCATGGGAAAATATTTATATTTTGTTACCATGGCAACCATTTCTCCTATCTTCCCTATGAAATACAAGAGTAAAGTGGTCTTCAGAAGATTTCAATTGCAAAATGAGAATATACATTTGAAAGAGCATCTAAAAAATAATTGATTTTTGAATTTTAAAAAAAATCGTTGGAGCAAATTTTGAGAAAATCGAAAAAAACTGAAAAAGTACATCAGTAAAGTACTAGTAATCTTTGGCCGATTTTGATTAAAAGCTTATTTTCCGGTCCCGGGGGGTGTTTAACTTAAATATAAAATTTCAACCTCGTAGCTCAATTCCTTCATCCTTAAAATTGAACACACACCCACACACACACCCACCCACCCACCCACAGACAGACCATGTCGCGAAAACCACTTTTTGGATTCAGGGGACCTCAAAACGTGAAGATCCATCAAAATCTCGACATCGAATTTTTTGACATGAATCCAATACTTTCTCTCTATATATATATTACATATATACATAGGTAAGAGAAAGTAAAAATAAATAAATGAAGTGAAAATATTCAATACAAAATAAATTATACATAAGAAATAAATATCCATCATTAATTTCTCTATACCGAAAGTCCGCACTTCCTTGTCGCATATTCAGAGATCATTTTAAAGAATATTAGCCAATAATTTATAAACTTCAAATTTATTCATCTGGCAAATGGAGGAGGGAGGTTATGGCCTAGATCAACCAACCCCCCACCCCGAAAAAAATTTTCCGGCTGTAGCTCTGGGCCTCCTCGAAAAGGCGGCCAAAAAACCTCAACATTCCTTTTACTTCTTGGATTTCCCCTCAAATCCAGTAAGTATTTAATTTTAATTAATTAAAAGACAATTAAATTTTATAAATGAAATTATTTATTAAGTTCTAGAAATTCTAAATACGATTTATCAAAAATAAAACCTAGCGTAAAATCACTATGTAAAATCATCCAGGCATTGATAAAAATTTGATGAAAATCCGTCAAGTGGTTTTGGAGTACATGCGTTACGAACAATAGTTCAAATTAAATCTCACAAATATTATTCTCTGGATAAACGTATATTTTGAAATTTAATTTCCAATAGATTTTTTTACAAATAATTATTATTAAAAAATTGAAGGGGGCCTAGAAAGGCCCATATTTTCTCAATTTTTCTTGGGGTAAGAGCTTTCTGGGAGGGGGGGGGGGGGGGCACCCCCTAGTTACGCCCATGTTTCTAAGCTTTTACTTGACCCTTCAAATTCTTCAGTAGTTGAATACACAACTAATTTCTAATTTTTTCAGGATAAATGGAGTTTTCTCGATTTTCCTCACCTCTAACTATTATTATTATTTTTTCTTCAATTTTCTAAAATCTCGGAAGTCCTGGAAGAATGTAAGAGCACCGTCATGATAAATAAGCGGAGAAAAAAAATAGAATGCGAAATAATTCCACTGAAATTTTCAGAGCATTTGAAGAAAAAATCAAAGTTTTTTTATAAAAAAAAAAAAAGTGTCATTCATCCCGAAATTTTTGTTTGTTTCCGAAAATGTCAAAAAAAAAAAAAAAAACGTTCAAGATGAATCTGTAAAATTTTATCATATTTATTTCTGAAAAGTACATTTAAAGACAAAAATTTCAAAAAAAAAAAAAACGTCCCGATAAGTTAATTTTGACAGTTTTACGATTATTTAAAAAAGACGATGTTTTTTGAAAATGTTATAACTTTTTTTTTGGCTGGGTCGAAAAAATCTGAAAAAATTCTCAGACTCGTTTTCAATAGGGTATAAAAAGATAACAAAGTTTCATCCAAATCAAAAATGGTCGGGTTCAAAAGTGGTCGAGTTGGCGTGGAATGCCCCATATATATTAGTTAGAGCTCTTGTCAGAAGAAAATTGTTTTAATTTCGCTTTCACTAAAAATATATTTATAAATCCCGATCCGCCTGTGAATCCGCCAATGCACTGTCTGACTACGTGATCGACTATTTTATCTCCTCTGCTATGAATTCTAAGTCTCTAAAAATTAGGGCATACATTTTTTAAACGGATCTAGTAAGGTTGATTTCTTTTCAAATTGCAAGAAGGGAGGGGAGATAAAACTCGGCCACCGGACCCTCGACCTGCAGTTTATTTGGTGCAGGTCGAGGGTCCAGTGGCCTGATGCAATGGACAGCACGCCTATGCCCCGGAAAGGCTGGAGATCCCGGGTTCGATTCCCGGGGGCCATGGGATGTTTGGCTTCACCAATAAAATAAACAACACTCACAGGCTTGTTAAATAAGTTTATAGATGGCCATGTTCAATGTTATGGAAAATCCAAGTTTTTTTTTATTATAGAAAATATTTTCTATTTTCATTCAAAAAAAATCTGGTGGACTGGCCACAGCACACAACTTTCTCTTACCTTCGGTAATCGAAAGTTGTGTTCTGTGCTTGTCACACCAGATTTTTTGTGTCGACATATATTTAGTTCCCGACAGTACGGAACATATGAATTCAGATGTAAAATTTATAAGTATGGGAAAATATTTATATTTTGTTACCATGGCAACCATTTCTCCTATCGTCCCTATGAAATACAAGAGTAAAGTGGTCTTCAGAAGATTTCAATCGCAAAATGAGAATATACATTTTAAAGAGAATCTAAAAAATAATTGATTTTTGAATTTAAAAAAAAATCGTTGGAGCAAATTTTGAGAAAATCGAAAAAAACTGAAAAAGTACATCAGTAAAGTACTAGTACTCTTTGGCCGATTTTGATTAAAAGTTTATTTTTCCGGTCCCGGGGGTGTTTAACTTAAATATAAAATTTCAACCTCATAGCTCAATTCCTTCATGCTTAAAATTGAACACACACACACACACACACACACCCACCCACCCACAGACAGACCATGTCGCGAAAACCACTTTTTTGGATTCAGGGGACCTCAAAACGTGAAGATCCATCAAAATCTCGACATCGAATTTTTGACATGAATCCAATACTTTCTCTCTATATATATATTACATATATACATAGGTAAGAGAAAGTAAAAAATAGTTCAAATATATTTGTTAAATAAAGAATCAAAATAATCATTTATCAAAGGAGATTTTTCTTAATTCAATGAATAAAAAAGTTTTTTTTTTTTTTTATACAAATAATAATAAATAAATATTTAGATATTTTTAGTTGAATAGTTTTCCTGTGAAATGTGGCTAGATAATTAATCACCCGTGTGTCAGCGGGAATATTGTTATTTAGGACAAGGTGACCTGGCTTGGGTGAGATCAGGGCCAATGGACCACCGCCATCTGTTCTCTGAGAGAGTCGGAGCACCCAGGGCCATAAATCCTGCTCCCTTGACACGGATTCAAAATAATCCCTCTCTCTATGATCAGCGAAGAAGAAGGTGACCGGGGGGCATCCCCGGCAGTCGACGGTGTGCTCTCACTGCACCACGCTGTTATTAATGGTGTGCCGGCGTACTATGAATGAATGGCGGCCGCTCATACGTTCATTATAAATGATCGCCCGGTAATGGAGGACTAATGATGGCCAAACAATGCCGGGCCCACTCTCGCTTTTCTAATTATGAAAATCATTACATCAGTCGGTTCGGGACTCTCGGCTCGCGCACATCGCATGCCGGCCTCTCTGTCTTAGTGCTTGTGGTCAGTTAGTGTTTTGTGTTGTGTGATTATTTGTGTAGTGACAAATATAAACAAGTGTAATTTAAAAAAAGCATCTAGTTCCACCAGTTTCCGTCAGATATCGTACTAATCCCATTTGCTACGACAAACAGCGAAAGCTACAAACAACATATAATGAGTTTTATATTTATTTATTTTTTTAATTTATTGAATTAAATAATTTTTATATTGTTTTGTGATTGTTATTTCACCCATTTTTATTATATAAAGTATCAAGTTTATTTGGCGAGTGGATTGGTAGCGCACTCTCTCGGCTATTTGTGGAACTATCAACGACGGCCATGTTGTTTTCCATCCCTTCGAAGGGGGAGTATCAGCTGCTTAAAGGGGTGGCAGTCGATCGAACGGCATTACCATCCCCTCCTCAAATGCGTATCCGCACAATAGAGAAGCTAGCAGCCAGCTGCTGCCGCCATTTTTATAAGGGATAATTAGCTCCGAATTCTCTACACCCGGGTAGCTATATTTTTAAAGTAAAAACTCTCAAAAATGGATTCAACAATGCGTATATAAATCGATTTAATACTTCTTTTTAATGGAAGATTAATTAATAAATGAGAAATTGCACACATACATCACTTTTGGGTCTGTGAAAAAAATTAATATTTACTAAATATTATAATCTCAGCCAAAAACATCGGAGATGCAAGGGGCGCCTCGCATTATTTTTGCCTAGCGTCGAGGTGAAATCAAAAGAATGCGCCTCGCTTTTCTGATTTATATAAAAGCGAGGAAATATTTTCACTTAAATAAAACCCCTACAGAATTTTATTTGTTTCATATATCCTCGCTTTTATATAAATCAGAAAAGCGAGGCGCATTTTTTTGATTTCACCTCGACGCTAGGCAAAAATAATGCGAGGCGCCCCTTTTTGCATCTCCGATGTTTTTGGCTGAGATTTCACTTCTTTTTGTGAAATATTGCATGAAAATATTATTTATTAATTTTTGTTTATTAAATATCAAGTTATCCCATGAATAGATCTTTTAATATGCATTCCAAACAGTAAAAATTAAATACATCGTTTGGTATCCATTCGAAACGATAAACATAGGATTTCACCAAATTTTATAAAATTTTAGGATTTTTATTTTTGTTATGTTGGTAGAATGTAAATACATCGTTTGGTATCCATTCGAAACGACAAACATAGGATTTCCCTAAATTTTATAAAATTTTAGGATTTTTATTTTTGTTATGTTGGTAGAATGTAAATACATCGTTTGGTATCCATTCGAAACGACAAACATAGGATTTCCCTAAATTTTATAAAATTTTAGGTTTTTTATTTTTGTTATGTTGGTAGATTGTAAATACTTCGTTTGGTATTCATTCGAAACGATAAACATAGGATTTCAGCAAATTTTATAAAATTTTAGGTTTTTTATTTTTGTTATGTTGGTAGAATGTAAATACATCGTTTGGTATCCATTCGAAGCGATAAACATAGGATTTCACCAAATTTTATAAAATTTTAGGTTTTTTATTTTTGTTATGTTGGTAGATTGTAAATACTTCGTTTGGTATTCATTCGAAACGATAAACATAGGATTTCACCAAATTTTATAAAATTTTAGGTTTTTTATTTTTGTTATGTTGGTAGATTGTAAATACTTCGTTTGGTATTCATTCGAAACGATAAACATAGGATTTCACCAAATTTTATAAAATTTTAGGTTTTTTATTTTTGTTATGTTGGTAGATTGTAAATACTTCGTTTGGTATTCATTCGAAACGATAAACATAGGATTTCACCAAATTTTATAAAATTTTAGGTTTTTTTATTTTTGTTATGTTGGTAGATTGTAAATACTTCGTTTGGTATTCATTCGAAACGATAAACATAGGATTTCACCAAATTTTATAAAATTTTAGGTTTTTTATTTATTTTATGTTGGTAGCACTCCTTCTTATCACGTTAATCTATTTCTATCTGAATGGATCTATCCTAAAAAATTTTTGTTCCATTAGGGATGAAAATTACTAATAATAATATATATGTTCCTAGATGACGTCATCAGGGAGCAAAATAGTTAGAATTGTCTTTTCGCCATGTTAAAGATAGGACAAATTTGAAATTTTGAATACCTCTCAAAAAGTCACTTTTGATCCAAAATGAAATTTTATATCAAAGGTATCGGGTTTTTGATAGTATCTATTTGTATTTTAAATTTCATCCAAATCCGGTCCAGCAGGGAAACCTGTAGCTTTGTCTAAAAATTTGAAAATTGAAGAAAAGAATGAAAAAAAAGGAAAAATAAGAGACTAACTTTTGACCTTCCGAAATCGGCAAAATCTCAACTTTGAGCCTCTGCCATTCTGTTTGGCACTGGAATTTTTTTTTGAATTCGTGCTCAAAATAATCCTTATTTATTCTAGTTTAATATAAAAAAAATTTGGCTCCGATATCTTAAAAACTTTTTGAGATATTCGCCCAGAAAGAGAAAAGTTTCTCAAAAAAATTTTTTCACGTCCCTATCTTTTATTAAGGATTTAAAATCATTCTTGATAATATAGTCTAGGGACGACTCGTCCATCTAAATGCAATGGGCCATTGGCATCTATTGGAATATCAACTAAATGGTAGTATTAAGAGTTTCTTTGCTTTCTTTTGCTTTTCACATGCTCGGCGACGAGTCGCTCCCGCGACTCTTGATAATAAATTAGTATTCATAGTAGAATATGAAATTAAACAATAGAGGTAAATTTTTAAAATTTATTTTTTCAGGCCTGAATATTATCAAGCCATAAGATTAAATAAATTTTAATACCCTATTTAATTTTTAATTCTTTCTTGAATATTCCAACAACAGAAGTAGAGTACTTTATCAGTTTTTAGAGTATTAACTAAAGAATTTTTTTTTTTATAGTTATCCAATTTTTTTTAAATTATATCTAAATACCCCCTCCCCGCTCCCCTTCACCACAACTGCACATATGGGGAGTGACAAATCCATGAAAAATGATCTCTGAGAGGGGGTGGGAGTTGTGGGGTGGACAATTTAGTTGACAAACTCAAATGTCGAGTGTCTACTGCACAAATCTTGTAAATGATTAAGTTAAAGATATATTTTTTTTTGTATTTTGTCCAATATGACTGACTGAATTTAAGTGGATGAATTATCAATTTCATTATTGTGATCTTTAATAATAAATTAAAAATTAGATTCACACATCCCTGAACTCGCAAATATTCACTGAAATTTGTTCACTTTCTCTTATATACAGTAAATAAGAAATAAAAGTTATAAATACCTTGATAGGTATATTTATTTCATTAAGAGAAAGTAAAAATTATTTTTCTTTTATTTCTTAACTCTAGTGAGCGAATGCAAGGCGACATTGAAACAAATATTGATCTGTTGACATAAATATTAAAGAATGACAGACAGACACCTTGAGGCAAGGTTAAGCATCAACACACTCGACGTGTCATCAAACCCGACGTCTTCTTGTCTCCTTCATACATAAATGGACAAGAGTATAGTACAAATACACAAAACAGTTGGTTTTTAATTAATCATCTCCTCTTCTGTCTGTATTATTGTATGCAAGGGCGGATACAAGAAAGGGGGAAAGGGCGGATCACCCCCTCCCGAGATTTGAGAAAAATATTAAATTTTATTTTTAATATAAAATTTTAAAAATTAATACTTAAAGATTTGATTTGTATATATATTTTTACAGCCCTTAACAATAAATGTAATATTGCGATATTGTCAAAAATCCGATTTCGAGGTTGACGGGAATACTCGTTTTGACGGTCCCTGATTCCAAAATAGTGGGTCCCTCAAAATGATCTGTCTGTGTGTGTGTTCAAATTCATTTCGACACAAAAAATCTGGTAAACAAGTACAGAATGCAACTTTAAATTATCAAAAGTAAGAAAATAGTGGTGCTGTGCGACGAGTCACACCAGATTACACCCCCCACAAAAAAAAAAAAAAAAAAAAAAAAAAAAAAAAAAAAAAAAAAAAAAAAAAACTCTTGATTCTTTGTTTTATAGGCTTGATTTATATCCTAAAAAAAAAAATTGCATTAGTTTTGGAAATCAGTTAAGAACTTAATTAAAAGAATTTCAAGTAAGAGTACAATCATATTTACCTTTTTTTTTTTTTTTTTTTACAAAAATTTGAAAATTTTCTTTCTTCAAGTTTTTCACACTTACACTAAACACTAAAAGAGTTATTTTCATTTACTACAAAAAAATGTATGTAGTAAAGATAAATAACGAGAAAAGTAAAAACAACAAGGTTTTAAATTTGTTATATTAACTTCACCTTGCTTAATATAAATTAAAAAAAATATTTTCCGTAAACCGGGAGTCTGAAGAAATGGTATCAGTGAGAGTGAACGTGGTTTTTTGGATTACAAGCAAACGAGTGCAGCAGGGGGTAACCAGAAAGAGATCCTACCTAGCCTAACACAAAATACGAAGACAATAGAGAGAGTTTTTGTAACCCCGTCTCCACCATCAGATCGGTGGAGCCCTCGGGTTCCTAGCCTCAAGGATTGCAATTTGAAGCCTCCAGGCTATTCCTGGAGAAACTGCATCCCTCCCTGACTCGCTTTACTCATAGAGCCACCTCAAACCCACCCTCAAAGATACAAAAAAATATCAGACTCCCGAATGCGTCAACAAAAGACGTCTTTTCGCAAAACACAAGAACACTTGAGAACCTGGGCTTCGATCTTTCCTTCAGATCTGGCCGCATCTCCTTATGAATTGTTCATGGAATAAAATGACGAGAATATTTTCATTTTACTTACCCTTCAGGGGGTTGAAGGTCACCCGAAGCTCCTTGCCTCCTTCAGCTACTCAGCTCGAATCCGAAATGCACTGAAGAGACACAAAACCTGCAAAAAAAAAAAACATCTTTAATAATCACTTTTCACTTTTTTATCAAATGATAAAAAAAAAAATGTCCAAAAATAATTTGTATTTTATCAAAAAGTATCATATTAAAGAAATATTTGCTAAGCTTAACTCAAAAATTGACTTTCGCTACTATGATTCTCAGCAGGAGATATTTTTTTAGTAAAAGAATTAAAAAAACATTAAAATCTTTGTGTTATAGGGGATGGGGAATTAACCCCCCTGGTTAATGCCTCCATACGTCTACCCCTTTAAGAAAATGCGAGCCTTCACCGCGAAATTACTCTCAAAATAATTTGAATAAATTAATAAATCATTATTTTAATTTTTATTTATTTTGAAACTATTTTATTTTAATTTTCAACCTTTAATTCACCCCTGTGTAAAAATATAATAAGAAAATTATAAAATTATAAATGATTGCCAAAAATATAGGCCGAATCAAATGAATATAATGACTTAAGGAATTAAGAAATAAAAAAGTGAATAATTTTTTTTTTCAATGACACGTACACTCCCCCTCCCCCCTTCTTCAGCTTATATTCTCCCTCTATCCTTGGTAAAATATTTAATTTAATATTCAAAAGAATCGTTTTTCGCAAATTATTTGTTTTTATCATTTTTTTTTTCAACGATAAAATGCATGTTAATTACCTTTAATAAGACACTCGAGAGGGTGGGTCGGTTGACGGTGTGGTCAGGGTGAGTTACACTATATTAATTATTCACTTTAAACACAATTTAACAAGAGCAGCTTCGACGCCTGCAGTGCAGGCCACGCGCTCGACTGAACCAGAGAGAGACTTGTCTCTCTCTTTGTGTAGGAATAAATAGATGAAAATAACAATTCCCTTTTTATTAAAAAGTAAAAAAATTCCTTTTGCTCTAATCTAACTATATTTAGAGATGGAAAAAAACAAACAAAAAACATCAACAAGCGATTTGGAATATTCATAGATCTTTCTTTAATAACCAACCCTCCATCACACCTAATCAACCCTTAATATAATAAAATAATAATCAACGATATTTTTTGAATGTTTTCTATCTATTTGGCTTATTTTAGTTAAAATAAATTAAAAAAAAGATTTTTTCATTTTTTTCAACCCCTAATCCAATCTTATTAAATAAAATATATGTCGATAGGCCTATATATACTGTATATTTATAAATATTGTCTGTTGAGGCGGATCCAGAGGTGTTTCTCGGGGGGGGGTAATCTGGTGTGATCGTCGTACAGCACACTATTTTTACTTAATTTCGGTAATTTAAAGGCGCATTCTGTACTTCTTTGCCAGAATATAAATACAAATCAAATTTTTAAGTATTAATTTTTAAAATTTTACATTAAAAAATAAATTTTTTTTCGAAAAGAAAGTATTTTTTTCAAATCTCGGGGGGGGGGGGGGTAATTACTCCCTTACCCCTCCCCTTGTATCCGCCCTTGTCGGGGTGTGTGTATTGTGAGAAATTTTAAAAAATTAAGAATTGAAAACTAGTATTTATTTTCGAATTGATGAATTGATGAAGCCCAAAAATAAACGTAGGTCTACTTTCAAATTTTTTTAATAAAAAATCAAAGGAGTGCTGGCCTTTTATTCCAAGGGTCGCGGGTTCGGATCCCAGGCAATTTGAGGATTTTATTTAAATGGCTTAAATAAGAATGCCTGGACCCCAAATAAATATATTCCATAAAATAAAATATTTCGTTTATTGATTAACTCAGACAGTTGTATTAGAGATCAAGAGGCACGCTTCCCGTTCCAAGCGATGAAAATTTTTCTAAATTATAATGAATACTAATTAAATTGAAAAAATGGGAACAAGGTCTAAATGGCCTAAATTAGTGCTTACTAAACTTTTTAAAGCTGCGGACCCCTTTGGAATCCTAGTCAAAATTTTTCTGAATTGGAAAATTTTTTCTCTTCCAATAAATTTTGAATAATTCGCTATTTTTAATCGTTTTATTAGTTATTTGTATTATTTTATCTTAATTTGGAACCTATTTTTTCTTGATTAATTAAAAACCTGAAGAAAATTGACCCCAAATCCTCAAACATCGGGAAGGCAAAGAGTAAGAAGCGAAACCCTATTAAGGAAATAAATTCGCTGGAGGATATCTACGTAATGAAATCCAAGAATAAAGTCAAATCTGTTGCTGCCTTGAAAAATAAGGTTGGTAAAAAAGTGCCAAATAAGAATGTTATGTCAGACGCGAGTTTACCTTCTACTAGCAATATAAGCCATCATCCTGGCTCTTTTAGTATGGATAATGAAATGAACTATGATTCTGAAAGTGATGCCTCATCTAAAGGTAAATTTATGTCGCCAAATCCTATTGATGTTGACTCTATGGTTCAGCAATCCGTTCCTTTAACAACGGATTCGCGGACATCTCATCCAACTAGATTCAATAGGCCTCCTCCTCTTGTGATAGTCGACAAATTATCCAACTCCTTTTTTAAATCCTTAAAGACTATGTCGTCTGAAGATGTTGAAGTCAGGTGTAAATCATTTGATGGCATTGAAAAAACTTACGTTAAATTGCGAAGCGTGAATGATTATAGAAACGTTTTAAATTTTTTGAAATCGAGTAATTTAAAATTTTATACTTATGGTCTTAAGGAAGAAATACCAGTCAGAGTTATTCTCAAGGGATTACATAGTTCATTTAATTGTCAAGATATTCTAGAAGAATTAGGTGCTATGGGACACAAACCAATAGAGATTACTCAAATGAGCAAAAAAGGAACTAACATAAAATTACCTGTCTTTGTTGTTAAATTTAATCCTAATGTTGAATTGAAAGAAATTTTTAAGATAAACAAAATAGGTTACATGAGAGTTTATTGGGAAAAATTTAAGCGTAAGTCACCCATTCTTCAGTGCTTTCGGTGTCAACAGTATGGCCATATTTCACTAAATTGTTTACTTGATGAAGTTTGTGCTCGATGTACGGGCCATCACGATACGAGAGGGTGCTCAGTAAGCACCAGTAAGTGTGTAAATTGCGGGAAGAGTCACAATGCGGATGATAAAAATTGTGAAGTGTACATTAGTCTATTAGATTCAATTAACAAAAGACGTGATAAGAAGCCGCCTCTTTCGGTTCCCTTTCGGAGTTCGGATTTTTCTTTTCCTAAATTAAATGCATCACCTGTTGGTAGGCCAACTAGCGTAGAGCAGCCTAAAGTTTTAAGTCAAAATAATATAGGACAAGCAAATGAGTCCTATTCTTCTAAACTCTCGAAAGTAGCAGCCCCAAGTGCTATAAACAATAACGTTGGAACTGTGCCACGAACAAATATATCTGAGCATCATAGCAAAGAACCTATTGATGAAATGTTTTCTCTAATCAATGATCCCGAAGTGCAGAACATGGTGGCTAGATTAGTTATCTTAATCCGTAGAATTTTGTCAGTTAGCGGTGTATCGGAGCGCCTGAGTATTCTTCTATCGGAGGGACTTTCTATTTTAAGCAATGGATAAGTTCCTGTCCCTTAATATAATTAACTGGAATGCCAATGGCATTAGGTTCAAATTGGCTGAATTGATTGAATTTTCTAAGCAGAGAAATGCACACTTGATTGTTATTACGGAATCGCGTCTTTCATCTAGTATAAATATTTATATTCCGGGATATAAAATCGTTAGGGCTGATGGCTCACCTCCGGAGAGGGGTATCCTAATAGCTGTTAGAGATGATCTATCTTTTCATCTGATAAACTTACCTGATGGCTTGAATTTTTTGGAAGCGATTGCTATTAAAATAGTTAATAATGAAAGCAGTGTCATAGTTGTAGGTGCTTATAATTCGCCAGCAAGATCTAAAGCTCTCAAAGAGGATGTTTTAAAAGCATTATTTCGTTTAGGACCTAAAGTTATTCTAGCTGGTGATCTAAATGCTCGTCATGTTTATTGGGGATGTTCTTCCTGTAACGTGAATGGCCGGTTACTTCTGAACTATGCCTTAAAATATGGAGTTAATATCGTGTATCCTGCGGAGCCAACACGTTTCCCTCCTAACATTAATTATAGGCCGAGCACTTTGGATTTAACTCTTACTAAAGGTTATTCTTTGGCTAATATTAGCGCTGTCAGTTGGCATGCACTCTCAAGTGACCACAACCCGGTGGTAGTGCGTTTGAGATCCAAATTTTGCCTAAAAAGTCAGCCTCAATGGAATTTACATGCTGCAAATTGGAATTTATTTCGACAAATTTTATGTGATAAAATTATGATTCCCCCCCTCCATCGATACACCTCTTCAGCTAGATAACTTAGTTCAAACCTTAACAAGTTCAATTATTGATGCAGCTAATTTATCAATACCTAGGAAGAAGTCCTTGGTTACTAGTGATTGTCTTCCTAACAACATAAAAGCACTGATTAAACTAAAAAATGAATTTCGGAAAAAATGGAATAGGTTTCGTTTAGTTTCGGACAAAAGACAAATGTATAGTCTTACGTTCCAAATTAGAATGGCTGTTTCTGAGTGGAGACAAAGAATTTGGAAAGAGAAAATCTCGAGTCTATCGATTGTTGATTGCTCTCTTTGGCAATTTGCTAAAAGACTTAAAGGTCAGCGTCCACCTATTGGTCCTTTCAGTTCATCGTCTCAATCCCTCATTCATAATCCTAGTGAGAAGGCAAAAATGTTGGCTGATGTTTTTGAAAAACAATTCACTAATAGTAAACCTTTACCGTCGAACAGAAAATTTACTCAGGAATTGAATAAAATATCAAAAAGGTGCAGTCGGATTATTCAATTTCCTCAGCAAGTAAAGCCAAAACATGTTAAATTGGCAATCAAGTCAATTAAAAAACGTAAAGCTCCAGGCTACGACGGTGTGTTGCCTGTTTTTGTCCATTCTCTTCCGGGCAAAGCAGTCCTACTATTATCTAGAATAATTCAGGCCATGATTAATCTTGATTATTTTCCAGCTTTGTGGAAGCGTGCTGAAATAATTCCAGTGCTCAAACCTGGTAAAAACTACAAGGATCCAACGAGTTACAGACCCATTTCACTATTGCCTGTATTAGGGAAATTAGCGGAACAATTTATTTTAAAATGGCTATCTAAACAGGTAGAGGAAAATGGTATCTTACCTAAATGGCAGTTTGGATTTAGGAAAGAGCATTCATCTTTGCACCAAGTAGCCCGTGTAGTAAGTAACATCTTGAGGAGTGGACGTGAACCATCTGCCTTAGTGATGTTGGATGTCGCTAAGGCCTTTGACTCGGTGTGGCATGATGGTCTCAAAGCTAAACTAAATAAATATGGACTTCCTTTAAAATTGTGTGCGTTGATTGGGAATTTTTTAGAAGATAGAAAATTCAGAGTTCGTGTTGAGAATGTGACTTCGGAGTGGAAACCTCTGAGAGCTGGAACCCCACAGGGAGCTCTGCTCTCTCCTTTGCTTTATTCTCTATATACTGCGGACATTCCTATTCCTAGGTGTTCATTGGTGGCCCAATTTGCAGATGACACTGCTTTGCATTGCCATCATAAAGATATAAGATGTCTAGTTTCTAGACTATCTAAAGATTTAAAAACTGTTAATACGTTCTTTGATAGATGGCGTTTATCCTTGAATAAAGACAAAACGGAATGTATTCTATTCTCGCGTAGAAAAAAACATCTAAACTGGCGTATACGTTTTGGTCAACATATTCTTCAATGGAAGCCAGATGTTAACTATCTGGGAATCTTGTTAGATAAACGATTGAATTTTTCAAAACATCTACGACGAGCATCAAATAGAGGCAGAGAAGCTGCTAAATTATTATGGCCTCTTATAAGACCTTCATGCTCGCTTAGTCTGCCGGATAAGCTCATTCTTTACAAGGCTATGGTACGTCCCCGGCTGACGTATGGTGCCCCCATATGGTGGGGACGAGCCGCCAAGAGCAATGTTGCTCTAATAGAAAGAGCTGAGAACAAAATCTTGCGATACATTTCTAATCCTCCTCCAGGAATTAACAACCATATTATTAGGGTTGGATTAGGTGAAGATGCCCTAATCGATTATATGGAAAAGAATGTGGATAAGTTTCTCAGGAAATGTGAGCTCCATTGGAATCCGGAGATTACTCGGATACGGCTGAGCAGGTCTAGGCCCGTTTAGTGGGTTACACCGGTGTTTTATGTTTCTTTTTTTTTTTTTCTCTCTCATTTATTTTTTAATTTATTTCCCCCTCCCCCCCCCATTCTTAACTTTTTTAACAAATAAAAAATAGAAGAGGTTTTTTTTTAAATTTTTTCACCTCAAATATATATGTAAGAGAAGAAAGCTGCCACTCATCAAGCATGTCATCTTGGATCGGAAATTTAACATTTGAAGCCAAGGAGAAACTACAAATAACATTTATGCCTGTATATATTGTTATAAAATGATTTCAATAAATTGTTATT
>JAKCPI010002190.1:0-26275 GCA_023213315.1 Euborellia annulipes | reverse complement strand
TTTACATAAAAATATTGATATTTTAACACTCACTCTCATTCTCGAGAACGGTTAGTATTTCACGTGGATAGAAAGAAGGTGATGTGATCTCCTTAGCAGAAAATGAACTAATGTTAATTTTGGGCTCAACTCGTCCTGGGTCGGGCAAAAAAGATTTATGAAAGAGCAAATGACCAGTGCCAGTGCCTACTAGGAAGGGGAAGAAGGGCTTAAGCGAGAGAGGGAAAAGGCCCTGCAAGGGCACTGCCCCTTTCAAAAAATTATTTTATTTTAAATAATAGATGTCCATGGTCAAGGTCAAAATCCTATAATGGCCAGATATGTAAAGATAAAGAATAACAAAAGTATTTGTTGTCGAGGTTCCATTGACCTGCTGCAAAGTTTTAATAAACAACTCTTAAGCTAATAAGCATTCAACTAAATTTAAAAGAAATTAAAGATCCCTCAAATAAAGAAATGTGACGAAGGTCCAAGCACTGACTGAAACATTTAGACTCGAAATATGTTAATACAGGAATTAAGATGTAGAGGAAGGGGTTGTACCTTTGACCAGTTTTCTCTTTGAAATTTTTTGAAGACAAACAAAAAGCTTATGTAACACCAAGATTGATCAGATACATAACTTTTTACACTTATTATCTATACAATCCATATTTTTAAACTTCTTTTTAAAAAAAGTTTTAAACCTTTTTTTAAATAAAGAATTTTTTTACGCAGTGGTCAAAGGTACAACACCACCTGCCCTTTATATGAATGTGTTTATTTATTATATTTATTATTTTTTACTTTCTCTTACCTATATATGCCTAATACTAGCGTTTTCCAAAAAACTCCCTTCCTAGAGAGGCGCGGACTAGTCTAAGGGGAGGCGCGAATATTGACACCCAAGATCAATTTTCCAAATGATTGCTATTTTTATAAATAAAATAATAAAATAATTTAGAAGATTTTTGAGACGGAGTTTTTTAATTAAAATAATAAATATGAATAAATAAAAAAAAAAATGAAAGGTAGGTTAATTAAATTTAAAAATTAATTAAGATACGTCAGATATTTAATATCATTACAATATTTAATCTCTTGGTGATCGATTTCGCTTAACAAAGCATCCTCAGGCCAGCGTGTTATATATAATTGAAAATTTTCAAGAAATTTTTCAAAATTTCCAATTATATGTGAGCGAAATCCATCGCCAAGAGATTAAATATTATATTATATAAATATCTGACGTCTTAATTAATTTTTAAATTTAATTAACCTACCGCTCAACATGCATCACTTGAGAAATAGAAGAATATATTCAACAAATAAAAAAAATCTGGTGTGACTGGCGCACGGCCACACAACTCCTCTTACCTTCGGTAATCGAAAGTTGTGTACTGTGCTTGTCACACCAGATTTTTTGTGTCGACATGTATTTAGTTCCCGGCAGTAGGGAATATTTGAATTCAGATGTAAAATTTATAAGTATGGGAAAATATTTATATTTTATTACCATGGCAACCATTTCTCCTATCTTTCCTATGAAGCACAAGAGTAAAGTGTGCTTCAAACAATTTTGAGGGCAAAACGAGAATATACATTTGAAAGAGCATCTAAAAAATAATTGATTTTTGAATTTTAATCAAAATCGTTAGAGCGAATTTTGAGAAAATCGAAAAAAACTTAAAAAGTACATCAGTAAAGTACTAGTACTCTTTGGCCGATTTTGATTAAAAGCTTATTTTTCCGGTCCCGGGGGGGGTGTTTAACTTAAATATAAAATTTCAGCCTCATAGCTCAATTCCTTCATGCTTAAAAGTGAACACAGACACACACACACAGACACACCCACACACCCACAGACAGACCATGTCGCGAAAACCACTTTTTGGATTCAGGGGACCTCAAAACGTGAAGATCCATCAAAATCTCGACATTAAATTTTTGACATGAATCCAATGCTTTCTCTCTCTATATATATTAACATATATATAGAGGTAAGAAAGTAAAAAAATCTGGTGTGACTGGCGCACAGCACACAACTTTCTCTTACCTTCGGTAATCGAAAGTTGTGTACTGTGCTTGTCACACCAGATTTTTTGTGTCGACATGTATTTAGTTCCCGCCAGTAGGGAATATTTGAATTCAGATGTAAAATTTATAAGTATGAGAAAATATTTATATTTTGTAACCATGACAACCATTTCTCCTATCTTTCCTATGAAGCACAAGAGTAAAGTGTGCTTCAAACAATTTTGAGGGCCAAACGAGAATATACATTTGAAAGAGCATCTAAAAAATAATTGATTTTTGAATTTTAATCAAAATCGTTAGAGCGAATTTTGAGAAAATCGAAAAAAACTTAAAAAGTACATCAGTAAAGTACTAGTACTCTTTGGCCGATTTTGATTAAAAGCTTATTTTTCCGGTCCCGGGGGATGTTTAACTTAAATATAAAATTTCAGCCTCATAGCTCAATTCCTTCATGCTTAAAAGTGAACACAGACACACACACCCCCACACACCCACCCACCCCACAGACAGACCATGTCGCGAAAACCACTTTTTTGGATTCAGGGGACCTCAAAACGTGAAGATCCATCAAAATCTCGACATCGAATTTTTGACATGAATCCAATACTTTCTCTCTATATATATATATTACATATATACATAGGTAAGAGAAAGTAAAAATATTTTTATATAAATTTATATTTCTTAGTATTAAAAATTTTTGTATTATTTTATTAAATGTGTGGGGGGAGGGGGCGTCATACGATTAAATATTTTTAATGGAAGCGTTACGTTGTAACATAAAGTTTGGAAACCGCTGGCCTAAAGTAGAACTCATTCTAGAAAATTATACTAACAAGGGGAGTGCATAGCCTTGATAACACCGATTTGAACGAAAATTTTTTTATGTGTAGTACTTGATGAAAAACGAATTCTGTTAAAGCCAGAGAACGCGCTTCTCAACGGTTCGTCTAAAAAAAAATGTTAAAGATTTTGCCTGCATGCCTTAAGCCGTTATAAACAATAACATTTACAAAGGTCGCGATGGCTAGATCGGTAGGGCGCTTTCTTTATAAACAAAAAATCCCGAGTTCGAATCTCTCCTTGGGCAACTATTTTTTTTTGTGTAATTTATTTATTTATTTTTTTTTTTTTTTGTTTCAGAATATTTTTTAATATTAATAAATAAATAAAAAGTTTTTTTTTTTAATTATTGGCATTTAATTTTCAACATGTTCCATATATTTAAAGAAAATTCGAATGCTTTCGGTCAAAAATATAATATAAGGAAATATTTAATATTAGGCCTATACTAGAAATATATTACTATTAATTAGACACATAAATAAATTTATAATAATATTTATGTTTTAAACAGTTGGGTCGTTCATTTTCCGAACTTTGAACATGTTACGACAATATTTTTTTGTGTCCAATTAATAGTAATATATTTCTAGTATAATATTAAATATTTGCTTATATTATATTTTTGACCGAAAGCATTCGAATTTTCTTTAAATATATGGAACATGTTGAAAATTAAATCCCAATAATTAAAAAAAAAACTTTTTTATTTATTTATTAATATTAAAAAATATTCTGAAACAAAAAAAAAAATAAATTACAAAAAAAAAAAAATAGTTGCCCAAGGAGAGATTCGAACTCAGGATTTTTTGTTTACAAAGAATGCGCCCTACCGTTCTAGCCATCGCGACATTTGTAAATGTTATTGTTAGCAACGGCTTAAGGCATGCAGGCAAAATCTTTAACATTTTTTTTAGACGAACCGTTGAAGCGCGTTCTCTGGCTTTAACAGAATTCGTTTTTCATCAAGTACTACACATAAAAAATTTTTCGTTCAAATCGGTGTTATCAAGGCTATGCACTCCCCTTGTAAGTGCAAAGGCGGAACAGGGAAGTTTCCCAGGGTTTTAATTTTTTTCTGACTAGACGCGAAGCTCGCCGAAAGCGATAACATTGTTAATTATTTAATTTATTAGGATTGGATAAGGGGTTGAAAAATTGAAAAAAAAAAAATGTTTTTTAAATTTATTTTAGCTAAATCGAAGCCAAATAAATAGAAAACATTCAAAAAATAGCGTTGATTATTATTTTGATTAGGGGGATGAAGGGTTGATTAAGGGTTGATATTTAAGAAAGGCCTTGGAATATTCCAAATCACTTGTTGACATTCTTTTCCATCTCTAAATATAGTTAGATTAGAGCAAAAGGTTTTTTTTACTTTTAATAAAAAGGGAATTGTTATTTTCATCTCTATTTATTCCTTTACAGAGAGAGAGTCGAGTTTCTGGTTCAGTCGAGTCAAGCGCGTTGCAGGGCTGCAGGCGCTGCTCTTTTTTTGTGTTTAAAGTGAATCAAAGTGAATAATTAATATAGTGTAACCCACCCTGGCCACCCCGTCAGCCCCGTCAACGAGCACACCCTCTTGAGAGTCTTATTAAAGGTAATTATTATGCATTTTATCGATGAAAAAAAAAAAAGATTGAAACAAATAATTTGACTGCGAAAAACGATTTTTTTGAATATGAATTATTTTGTATTTCACTAAGGGTAGAGGGTGAATATAAGCTGTTGAAAAGGGGAGGGGAGTGTAGGTGTCATTGAAAAAAAATTAGTTTTTTATTTTATTTTTTTAAACACCTTTTTTTTTCATTCACACTCAACACTCACACACACATTCACAGTCTTTTCGGCCATATAAGACCTTATACGATAACCGTTATTAATTAATAATATACATATTGGGGGTCCAGGCATTTCTATTTAAGCCATTTGGTATCCATTTCGGGGTCCGAACCCTCGACGTTCGGTATAGAAGGTAGGCACGCTACCAACTAGACCAAGACTGAGGGCATTTTTTTATCTTTTCTTAAGTCACCATTATTTACCATTATATTCTTTCTGATTAGTCCACTTAGAATTTTACTGGGGTGAGTTACCGCATCTTTTTGTATATAGAACTAATGTCAATTCGAATTTGAATTTTTACTTTCTCTTACCTATATGTATAAGTTAATATACATATATATAGAGAGAAAGTATTGGATTCATGTCAAAAATTCGATGTCGAGACTTTGATGGATATACACGTTTTGAAGTCCCCTCCAAAGGTTTTCGCTAGAATTTCATTCACATATGGGAACTGGACTGACTTCTTGTGTAAAGGGAGTTGTTTTAAAACCACCAACTGTTCTAACACAGCTTTATCTTGACCGAATATAAGGGGGAGGGAGGGGGGGGGGCGAGAGGACCGGTGTCCCCCGAAATTTTTCACATCTATATACATATATATGTATATAGCCAATATCTATATTTTTGTTTGAAAAATTGCGTTGCATAAATAAAAGAATTAATGAAATATATATAATATTTTTGATACAACTTTTGTCTTTGAGAGGGCCGGGCCTCTCGGAGCTCAGGTGAAAAGGGAAAAATTTGGATAAAAAAAAAAATTTAATAAAAATTTGTCTTTGAGAGGATGGCCCGAGCCCCTCGGGGCTGAAGTACAGTATATCCGGTATTTTAAAAATATTTTTGTGTTTGGGGGGGGGGGGGGGGTATTAAAAATGAGTTCGG
This sequence comes from Euborellia annulipes, assembly GCA_023213315.1. Classification (NCBI taxonomy): domain Eukaryota; kingdom Metazoa; phylum Arthropoda; class Insecta; order Dermaptera; family Anisolabididae; genus Euborellia; species Euborellia annulipes. The sequence goes on along the minus strand of JAKCPI010002190.1, from coordinate 20,683 downwards.
CCCACCCCCAAAAAAAAATTTTTATATATGCCTCTGAAAGAATATAAAAGCGATTCTAGGTAATTCGAAATTTTGTTGTTGTGAAGACGACAACTCATTATATCAAAACGAGGTAAAAAATAAAAACAAACATTGGCCTAATTTGATAAATGTAACATTTCAAAATTCCAAAGTTCATTTGGGAGAAATATTATTTGAAAAAAATCTTTAAATATTTTATTTTTCTTTCTGTTCGGGCAGTTCATTTCAAGTCCAGATTGACAAAATAATAATAGAAAATATTTTAAAAGGATTTTTCACAACACGAATGAACCTTTGACCTTAGGATTAGTCCTTACATAGAGATTAAAAAAAACATTTTTCAAAAATAAGATAATAGAATTTTTCAATTGCTTTGCCTGCCGATCTGTCCCCCCCAAAAACAATACCCCTGTTTACTACCTCTAAGCGGGTCGTTGTCTAAATTTATTTGTTTTAAAAGAAAAAGGGGAAAATTGGGCAAATGCGGGGGTTGCGCCACTGATTGTTCTTTTTTCCGTTTATATACTTTCAATAATTTAATTATAAAAATAAAAAATAATATAACCACATAAATATTTGTTCGTTGTTTTTTTTTCTTAAAAATTTATTTTCATTATTTATCACATTGATTACCGTAAATATTAAATTAATTTATTTAGACATTTTCTATTTTAGTAATTAATAATACAAAAAATATTTCCAACTACATCTGATAACGACTACACAAAGGTAGTTCTATTCTAGTGTTTTTTTTTTAATTTTCCTTTTCGGCTGCCTGCAGAGGCCATTAGGGTTTGATTGTTCAATTTTTAATATAAGGCTACCGGTTGACGTTCCACACGCTAGTTTTTCGGGGGCCATCCAATTCAGCTTGCTTTTCTCTTTTGCCAGGGTCTCAAGCTTTTTTGTAGCTTGTAACATATTTTTGTATTATTAATTACCAAAATAATACACAAGTATAAATGCCAAAAATATCTTTAATTTATAATTAAACATTTAAATTTGCATAATAATTAAATACTTTTTCCTAAACATAATGTAGGGAGACCGGGGCAGGTTGGCCCAGTCGCGATATTTCGCAGAATAATTGGACGATTGTGATACGGATCAGAATGAAGGTTAATAGCACTGCCACACACCTTCCGCCAAAACAACTATAGCGATCGGAGTAAATTCGCATGAGCTAGGATCATTTATTCGTTTTTTGCACCTTGGAGTAAATTTTCATTAGTTGAATAAAATTGTTTTATCTACTTTTTGGTTACTTCGAGGATAAAAAGTGAGCACTATGTTTAAAGGTTAGAGTATAAGGATTATTTCTCCATGGCATATTAATTAAAAAACATCAACGGGATTTGTGCGGGATAAAAATTGTTTCAAATATGATATTGGGGCAGGTTGGCCCATTGCCCTCGATTTTTTGCCATTGTATGTATGAAATCGTTAAACCGTGTTTTATCTTTTCAATTTTATTGGCAATGAATGATGTAAAAGTAACAAAATAAAAATTATTATAAATATCGATGTTATACTGGCCGTCATTGAGAGTTTATTGGAGGAAATTTTGCATCATAAATGAGCATGTGTGTTTGTTTTTGGGAAATTGTTATCAGATATATGAATATGTTCTTATTGTTTTCTAAAACGTTCTAGTTCTTTGAATATCTGTGGTTCGGGAAGATATAAAGTGTTTCCGCTTTTTTTTTTTAAACATTCACACTTTTTCCCATTCACACAGTCTTTTCGGTAACTCAGGCCATATAAGACTTTTACGATAACCGTTGTATTAATAATTATATATTTTGGGGGTCCAGGCATTCTTATTTAAGCCATTTGGTATCCAAATGGTTAGCACGATAACCTCTACACGAAGCCCCGAGGGCTAAGAGATTTTTCAAACGAGCACAAATTGAGCGATGGGAGAGAAAAGTTGGGACCCTTGTTGGGATACTCTTTTTGCCAACTTGCCAAGCCCAAGTAAGGTGGCTGCAATGCTCTTCATAGCATTCTGACTCTCATCCCCAACCTCTGGACCACGGTTATAACAGTGATTCGTAAATACAAAAGAAAAACTGAAAAAGGAAAAGTTCTTGAAGTCACGATATACTTTTTTTGACTTAGTACTCACTTATTACTGAAACTGTTGCAATAACCAATTATAATTTAAAATAAACTTTGTGTGTTAAAATTAAGTTGTTTTAAATTATTTTCTTGCATTTTAATTCATATAAAAATAACAAATGCCTTCCGGGCCAACCTGCCCCGAGGTCCGGGCCAACCTGCCCCGACCACGGGGCAGGTTGGCCCACTCGAAATATTTTAGAAATAATTATTTTTTTAATTTTAACATCAATTTAGGAGACTTTTACGATGACCATTTGGTAGCTTAAGGTTACACCAACATTTTAAAATGAAAACATAAACGAAAATGATTAAATAAAAAATTTTATAAAAGAAATAAAAATTAGTGGGCCAACCTGCCCCGGTCTCCCCTAAATAGTTTTATTATAAAACATATAAAGATACATTCACATGATTATTTCTTTTTCCGCATCAAAGTTATTATCGGTATATTCATGTTATATAGGCTATATCATGCTTAAGAGTAAAACGAACAATACCGGTACAAATAAATAACACAATGAACTAAAATAAACAATCCATAGAATAAATGTCTCTTGCGATGACCATTTTATCCAAAAGTTTAGTAAAATCAGCTTATTTCTTTTCACATATACACAGATTAATATTTACTAAATCAATGTCGAAAAAGATAGGGGAGGGGGGTTTTCTCTTTTTTAACAAGTACCGCGAGGAGTTGATCTGCCAATTTGTACTCGGCATAAAAACATTCAGCTATTTGAATTTAATAGATTGCAGATCCGAGGTTCCTCCCTGTAGAACTTATCTTTTTTTAATTAGTCAATGACTTTTCTTCACAAATCCATACGAGATATATATGGGTCATTCCATGCCAAATCGACAAATTTTTTTCCTGACCCCCGCGGATTTCGCTGAAAAATGATATTTTATTTGAAAATTTTAAGACATCATACTAAAAATTGTTTTTTTTTCAGTCTCGTACTTTACTGAAAAAAAAAACAATTTAAAGTAAAGTACGAGACTGAAAAAAAAAACAATTTTTAGTATGATGACTTAAAATTTTCGAATAAAATATCATTTTTCAACTTCTAAAGTTTCACGAGAAAGCTGAAAAAATTTCATAAAAAAAAGTTACGTAAAAAATAAACCAAATGTCAAAAAAAAATTTTTTATAACCAAAAAAAAAAATAGAAGCAATCGTCGGCACATCTTGAAATTAGGGGGGATAATTGTAGAATTAGTTGAAGTTTTTTTTGAGTTAAAAAAAATTAAAAAAAAAATGGTCGATTTAAAATTAGGGTTTTTTCAAAAAAACTGAAATATTTCATATATCCGGGCTTCTGAAATAATTTTTGTATTTTTTTCTGAAAACTACATTAAAAAACAAAATTTTTATAGCCTTGCGGGGTTCCTATCAATTTTAAAATAAGTTATAGTTATTTGAAAAAAAAGAGCAATTTTTTTCAAAAATCCATAACTTTTTTTTAGTTGGGTAAAAAAATTTGAAAAAATTCTCAAAAATGTCCTTTAAGGGGTAGAAAAAAGATAGGAAATTTTCAGCGAAACCCGCGGGGGTCAGGAAAAAAATTTGTCGATTTGGCATGGAATGACCCATATATTATTTAACTATTCACTAATTTCTATATTAAAAACTTTCAGATCGGGAAATTTTAAAATTTTATACAAACACAAAACATACACTTGCATGAATATGATAAATAAAATGAAAACCTTCAACTAGGGAACATGGGCGTATCCAGCTCAAAAGGTAAGGGAGGGGGGCAACTTTTCTTAAATGCCATAACCTAACTGGAGATGGGGATGGACTCCCTCGTAGTTTTTATCTTCTTTCAGTTTTTTAATTATATTTTTTCTTTTTACTTTAAGGGGTATGCCCATGGTGGGGAACGTTATGTTACAATTTAAAAAATGATTTAGCTAATAATTCATCTTTTGATAGTAGAAGTTATAAGTAGAAAACGCAATTTGAAGGTCTATACCTCGACTAGAAAAAAAAAAACAACGAGAAATTGCAAATCTTTTTTTTTTTTTTTTGAAAGTAAAAACGTCTTAAAGTAGAATGTTTATTGTGAAAAAATATCCATTTTGAAAAAAAAAAAAAACTTTTTGGAGATAAAATTACCGAACAAGGGCTCGCGTTCACAAAAAAGGGTCAATTATAGGAAGTTTGATAATTCTAATTTTTATAATCAAAAGTGGAACTATTCGGCAAAAACCATTTCACATTTCATTTGCAAACGTTTCTTCGTAAGACCAATAGGAGTATTAATAAAATTGAGTACAAAGTTTAAAAAAAATAAATTTTCGCTTTATCTAGGCATTATTTTGTTTACCGGGGCCCAGTTCAATTTGACGTCAGGTTAACTCCAGGACCACCGATTCTTTGTTTGTTTTTTCAATTAAATTAAAATAGATTAAATTATTTTTGTCATGAAAGCCACTCATGAGCGTTATTACGTCATCACATTTGTCCCTGAAAAACTTCACTTGGTATGAATGTCAACTTCAAGGGCAGGGTTTTCATAGGCACCATTGTTTTCTTTATGATTCTTTTCCTTCTTGTCCAGGGTTTCATTCTCCGGCGTTACAGCCCAAGGTTGTAATTCTCCCGAGGCAAAAGTCCCATAAAAAATAGCACCGCTCAAATAAATAGCGCTCGCGATGTAAAACACGATATGCCACTGCTCAGCACTCTGTTGAAAAAAAAAACATGAATTTTAAAAATATTAATTATAGCTGTAATATTTGAAGAATTTAAAAATTTTAAATTAGGACTTATTATTTATTTTCTAATCTCTCTGAACACCTTACAACTCAGAATACGTAGGGCAAAATTTATATAAATTTATGGTTAATGGATATTCTGCCGTCAAATTAAGAAAGACACTAAACGGTTGTAGAAAATGATCTGGGATTCTATTAATAGCCTATATAATTAACTTTTTCAGGAGTCTCTCCATCAACTTTCTTCCTGTTTGTATTTATCACCTTAAAAAACTCGTAAGGTTCGATTTTGATTGGGATATTGGGAGTCGTAAATAAAAGTTAAATTAGTATTGCAATAGCTGATCATAGGCATCGGAACTGACTGCTTGTTATAATTTGATGGCTTTCCAAAAAGCAATATTCTCGTTAACCAAAAAATTCAAAATAAAAATTTGCCCCCTCAAGTCATTACATTTCATGTCAAATCATCACAATTTTAAGCCTAACCATCTCACAAGGAATGTCACCCAAAGGTGAATCGCCGATTCTTTTGAATACTTGCGTGGATTTAAAGAACTCATCTACCCAAGATTAATTTAGATGAAAAAAGTTTCAGGGATGGGCATACAGAAATTTTTTTTTTAATACTTTTAACTTAATCTATAAAATCAGTACAATAGTGGAATTCAATGAAAAAATCCTTAAAAGAAATCTCACTCTACAATAACTGCATTTTATAAAAGAAAAATCACATGATTCGTCTTTATAACATAAGTTACTTTCATTGTTGAAACAAAACTCAACAGGATTATCGAAATGACCAGGATGGCTTTGAGAATAACCCGATGCAAACCACGAGTATTTAAATAGATTAATATATCTTGGTGAAGAGAGCTGATGTGTGCTAATTATTGCAAAATTAGTATATTATTTCTCTGATACAAGTCTGATATTTAAATTGAAAAGTATAACGCGATCAGATATCTTCCTCACAAAATTCTTCCAAAGACGAAATCCAAAGACATCTAGTGGTTGAATAAGACCAGTTGTATTAGGAGAACATAAATAATTGTTCAAATAGTTTTTTTGAAGAGCTTTTTCATGTTTGCAGATTAGATTGAGCTTGATTATTTTAATAACTTGGTCAAATTCATGTTAATATAATTCAATTTCACCAAAATAATTAATTTTAAAATATACAAAAAATATGTTCTGTATGCCCATCCCTGAAACTTTTTTCATCTAAATTAATCTTTAGATGAGTTCTTTAAATGCACCAAGTCTCAAAGGAATCGGCGATTCACCTTTGGGTGACATTCCTTGTCAGATTTGGTTCATAGGTACTTCTTTAAATACATTTTTATACAAGCCTTAAGTGAAATACATCTAGCAGGTGGAGAGGATTTATAATAACCCTGACTCCGCACTTAACATCCCTTGATATTATGACGTCTTAAAAGAAAATAGTGTCTAATTTCTTTATTGTTTAATTCTATTTACCTTATCGGTGACGATGTAGCCGGTGATAATCGGGCTGATGATGCCAGGTAGGGTGGCGAAGGTATTCCCCAATCCCATCAAGACACTTGCATGTGCAGGCGCGATGTCCAAATGGTTAACGCTAAATCCGCACCAGGCGAAAGCACCCAAACCGACAGCCACTGTCAAGCAGGTGACGACACCTGCAGGTGAATAGATGAATGTCACGGCGAGCATAAATATCGTCTGGCAGAGAAAGGCAACGCAATTGAATATCTTGCGAACCTACAACCAAAGAAAAAAAAATATAATCGTAAAAATCTTATAAATAACGCTATTATAAGTTATGTACAAACAAGGGCGGATACAAGGGGGGGGGGGGTAAAGGGGAAAATTACCCCCTTCAAGATTTGAAAAAAATACTTTTTTCGAAATAAAATTTATTTTTAATGTAAAATTTTAAAAATGAATACTTAAAAATTTGATTTGTATTTATATTCTGGCAAACAAATACAGAATGCGCCTTTAAATTACCGAAATTAAGAAAAAATTGTGTGCTGTGCGACCAGTCACACCAGATTATCCCCCCCCCCCCTCCGAGAAACTCCCCTCGATTCGCCACTGTGTACAGGTCGTATGGTTATGTTACTTTCATGTTTAAACATGTTCATATTAATTTGTATTGTACTTGTACTAATCTCAATTATGCGTGCCCTGCGGATGATTGCGACTAGCTCTCGAAACGTCGGCAATTTTTTCAGTAACACAATAAAGTTAGAATGGACAGACCTCCCGAAAAAAGCAGCTAGGAGAAAAATAAAAGAACTTTTTATATTTTGTTGCCGTTGTTTCGAGAGCTTGTTGTACTCATCTTCTCATTTTTACAAAATAGTTTCCCTGAAGATGAGTGTGACAAGAACTCGAAATCCCTCTGCAACAATTAATTTTTCTCCTAGCTGCCTTTTCCGGGAAGCCTCCCGTTCATTCTTCTAATTAAATATCTACAGCTAATTAGCTACAAAAAATTATTTTGAAGTCGGGAGGAATAAAACCAGCGTTTGTTGGACATCTTTATACTTTAACCTAGGAAGACGTTTCGGTAAACATAACCGTTGCCATCTTCAGTGCCAACGGAAGTTTTTTAAGGCCTGTCCCTGGCAACCGGTATGGTTGACGAAACGTCTGCCTAGATTAAAGTATAAAGGTGTTCAACAAAACGCTGGTTTTAATTTATCCCTTCCAACTTCAATCTAATATACCCCGCCAGCACGGTAGGGTGGCATCAGGAGATTTTTGATTTCCGAAGCCAAGTCTGATGACTGAAGAGTTAGTGCTGATACCTTTAAAAATTGTAATAATAAAAATAATTCTCCGTTTTTTACTTTCTCGTATAGAATATAAAGAGAAAGTATTGTAATTTTAAGTAATATAAAAAAGAAAATTCGATTGTTTTTAACGAGATGTTCTTCAACTTCAACCATAACGGATTAAATTTAAAAAAATAAGTAAATAAAATCAGTTCCGAGTGAGTAAATCCAAAGGAATTTCAAGATCAATCAATTCTTCTTTTCACGGCCCAATAACACTTTCTAAATGTTGTTTCCATAATTAAAGAGCTATTATTATTATTTTTTTTTACCATGGTCACTGAGAGAATTTTACGGAGCACTAATTGATCAGCGATGTGTCCAGAAAATTGCAAGATGATCGCCATACAGAGATAAGGAAGCGCTGACATGAATCCTGTCTTGCCGAGTTCGAAGTGGAGCGTTTCTAGAAAATGAAAAAAAAAGAAGAATTAAAGCTGGGGTCGGAAACCCGCAGGCCGGCAAATTATTGTGTGTGGCCTGCGAATAGAATTAGTATTTCTTGATAATTTGAATGAATTTATTGATAATTTTGAAAACGATCCTCATAGAGAAAAAACTTGCAAAATTTGAAACGCAATTGAGAGATTATAATTTGCTTTATATTCTCAGGATTACAGAAAAAACGCCAAAATTTGCTAGATTGTCGGCTTGTTGGTTTATTTTTTTGGACACGAGAGTTTTCAACGCGTTTTTTACGCATTTTGAACGGACTGAAACGCTTGAAAGTTTTGTCTTTTCTACAAGAGCGTTTTTGACGCGTTTCTAACGCGTTTTAAACTCTCGAACGCCAGCTAACGCGTTTAAAACGTGTTAAAAACGCCCGTGTCATTTAAACTCCTTAGTTCTGGGTTAACTCGCGTTTTTGAACGCGGCGTTAGAAACGCGGCAAAAACGCTCTTGTAGAATAGCCCTAAATTTTTGTTAAAATATTAATTAACCTAATTAATTTTAATTTAATTTTTAATAATTTTTATAAATGATGCTTTTATTAAGTTGATAAAAACTTCTTATACCTCAGATAGCCAATTAAATGGTCGCGAATATACTATATCTATATTAGAGTCAAAGTAATATTTTTCTTTATTAGTAATTTTCTTTAGTAATAACTTTATTGTACGGCGAATAATCCTCCCACCCCTCATGATTATGAAATCTAATCCATTTCATTGATTCAATCAGCATTTAGGACATCCTAATAGCTAATCTCCGCCCGTCTGTCTAGGAAAGTTGAATGGGGTACTTATTGCCCTATATCTTAATGATGTATATGTCTATAAAATAACTGGCTGAATTACTGTACATTATTAAGAAAAGGCGACGAAGGACCGCCACTGGCGGGCTAGTGTCAGATATGAGTGGTGCTACGGGAATATAAAAAACAAATACAAAATTTCATCAGAATTAGAAAAATTTTTTTTTAAATGTGTAAAAAGTTCCAAAGGTGACCGGACGGGGACTCCCATTTGAATCGAAATTAACATGCAAATCCCCATAGAGATTTAACATTGGCTCTATGAAAGAAAGTGCCGGAAAATGAATTTGAAAAATCTGAAATATTATATTCGTAAAGTGTAGGGGAGACCGGGGCAGGTTGGCCCACTAATTTTTATTTCTTTTATAAATTTTTTTTATTTAATCATTTTCGTTTATGTTTTCATTTTAAAATGTTGGTGTAACCTTAAGCTACCAAATGGTCATCGTAAAAGTCTCATAAATTGATGTTAAAATTAAAAAAAATAATTATTTCTAAAATATTTCGAGTGGGCCAACCTGCCCCGTGGTCGGGGCAGGTTGGCCCGGAAGGCATTTGTTATTTTTATATGAATAAAAATGCAAGAAAATAATTTAAAACAACCTAATTTTAACACACACAATTTATTTTAAATTATAATTGGTTATTGCAACAGTTTCAGTAATAAGTAAATCAAAAAAAGTATATCGTGACTTCAAGAACTTTTCCTTTTTCAGTTTTTCTTTTGTATTTACGAATCACTGTTATAACCGTGGTCCAGAGGTTGGAGATGAGAGTCAGAATGCTATGAAGAGCATTGCAGACACCTTACTTGGGCTTGGCAAGTTGGCAAAAAGCGTATCCCAACAAGGGTCCCAACTTTTCTCTCCCAACGCTCAATTTGTGCTCTTTTGAAAAATCTCTTAGCCCTCGGGGCTTAGTCTAGAGGTTATCGTGCTAACCATTTGGATACCAAATGGCTTAAATAAGAATGCCTGGACCCCCAAAATATATAATTATTAATACAACGGTTATCGTAAAAGTCTTATATGGCCGGAGTTACCGAAAAGACTGTGTGAATGGGAAAAAGTGTGAATGTTTTAAAAAAAAAAAAAAAAAAAAAAAAAGCGGAAACACTTCATATCTTCCCGAACCACAGATATTCAAAGAACTAGAACGTTTTAGAAAATAATAAGAACATATTCATATATCTGATATCAATTTCCCAAAAACAAACACACGTGCTCATTTATGATGCAAAATTTCCTCCAATAAACTCTCAATGACGGCCAGTATAACATCGATATTTATAATAATTTTTATTTTGTTACTTTTACATCATTCATTGCCACTAAAATTGAAAAGATAAAACAGGGTTTAACGATTTCATACATACAATGGCAAAAAATCGAGTGGCCCCGTCATTTTTGGGCCAACCTGCCCCATCGTCATATTTGAAACAATTTTTATCCCGCACAAATCCCGTTGATGTTTTTTAATTAATATGCCATGGAGAAATAATCCTTATACTCTAACCTTTAAACATAGTGCTCACTTTTTATCCTCGAAGTATCCAAAAAGTAGATAAAACAATTTTATTCAACTAATGAAAATTTACTCCAAGGTGCAAAAAACGAATAAATGATCCTAGCTCATGCGAATTTACTCCGATCGCTATAGTTGTTTTGGCGGAAGGTGTATGGCAGTGCTATTAACCTTCATTCTGATCCGTATCACAATCGTCCAATTATTCCGCGAAATATCGCGACTGGGCCGACCTGCCCCGTGGGCCAACCTGCCCCGGTCTCCCCTACTTATAACAATTTTCACGAAAAATTTTACTGATATACTTTTTAAAGAGCATCTAAAATATAATTGATTTATGAATTTTAATCAAAATCGTTAAAGCCAATTTTGTGTAAATTGAAACAAACTGAAAAAGTACATCAATAAAGTACCAGTACTTTTTGACCAATTTTATTCAAAAGCTTATTTTCTCGCCTCAGGATGGTACCTAACTTAAATATAAAATTTCAACCTCGTAGCTCATTTCCTTTATGCTTAAAATTGTCCACACTCACCGACCATTTTGGACTCATGGGACCTCAAAACCTCAAAATCGAATTTTTGACATGATCGCAATACTTTCCCTCTATATATCACTTATATAGGTAAGAGGAAATAATAATGAAAAAAATTGTAATATAAATTTATTTTTCTTTCCGACAAGCGGCGACCTTTCACATTTCTCAACGTTTGCTTTGCTTTTTCCTCGTTGATGGAAAGTTTTCAGGCCAGGCGAATGTAATTATTTCGTTAATACATGTGTACATACCTTGCATGAATTTAGGAAGTTGTGTGAGTAGAGTATAGAAGCCCCAGTTTTCGCAAAAATGGGCGACCACAATTGACCAGACGGGGAGCGATGTGAGAAACGATTTCCATGGGTGAACAATCTGCATAAAAAAAATTGATGTGAACACCACCAAACAGAATCTCTATCTCTTATCAGAAGTAAATATTTTATAAAGCCACAAACTCGGTCTAACGGTTGCCATATTGTCTGAATAGAGATTTAAATATTTCACTCTTATTGTTATTAAATAATACAAATAAACAGCAGCTATGTTTTTTTTCTTTATTTTATTTCAACCCACAGCGACATTTCGGTCGTCAATTCGACCATCTTCATGGCTTTGACTGGGCGCCAAACAAGTTATACCTGATAGATGGTTATAAAATTGAAATATCTTACAAAAAAACATTAGAGGGCTTTCTTTTGTCTGAACCCTTGAAGATGGTCGAATAGACGACCGAAACGTCGCTAAGGAATTGAATAAAATCAAGAAAAAAACAGCTTCTGCGCCTTTTATTCTATTCTATCGCTTCGTTTGCATAAAAATAAAAAATAAAATTATTTTAAAGTGGGATTTATTTTTATAAGATTTCTGCTACTGATTGCTGTGGCCTTCATCAGGTATAAGACGCTTTGTGAGTGTATTGTTATACCTGAGGAAGACCCCAAAATGATGAGTGGCTGAAATCTTATAAAATAAATCGTTTCCCGAAAATATTTTTTTTTTTATTTAATATTGCCAATGCCTCTTTTTTGTTAAGAATAAAGGATTAATAAATTTCGAATTGAGACATATTATGAAATTTGCTAGCCAGATTAAGTAAGCTTAAATGAATAATTAGTTTGCTATGCCATTTATCTATAAACGTTTATTATAACGGAAAACAAAACATTTATTAATTTTTCCTGATAGTGTTAGTAGGCCTATTAAGTTAAAATAAAAATGCAATTACGTCTCGAGAATTTCCAGTGCCCAGAGTTTCTCGAATATATTTCAATTCTTCGGGCGTAATGTAAGGATCCACTTCCGGGGACTCTTTGACTACAATCCACCAGATTACGCACCAGACGAGGCCCACAGCACCTGCCAAAGAAATATTTATTTTTTATCCCAGTATAATCGACAGTATTTAAGTTAAGCTTAATAATAATAATATCCTGCATAATATCTATGACTAACAAATGAAAAGATTTACGCAATTTTGAATTTAACTGTAACGAGAATATTTGTTTTTGAAAAAAGTGAGGGGACAGGCAAGTCCGGCGATTGCCTGGGGGCGTCTTGCTGTTTAAGTAATAAACAATTGAGGAATATGAAATGTGACTGCAACCGGGAGAAATAAGAAAAAAATTTTTAATTATCAATAAATCTTGTTCATTCCCATGACTATTAAATGTTACGGAATTTTTAAACAAGACTAAAAATAAAATTAGTAGGGGCCTATAACATTTTTGTTGAAAAAATCATTCAACATGCGTTTTATTGAGATTTAATTCTCCTGAAGAAGGGCATAATTAGTCTCCGTCGACAATAAAAAAAAATATTTAATATATGAGTATGCTTTTCGTTGGTGGGCCAAGCGCTCCATGAACCCCGGGAATCGAATCCAGAATCCCAGCCTTTCCTGGGCATCGGTGTCAGTGGCGGATTAGTGCAATTTTGTCGGGAGGGGCAGTTTTTTTTAATTTTTTTTATTTAAAGACTTTGTCGGCATTTATGGCCATTTAGACCCCTTTTCTATTTATTTAAATTGATTGGTAACAAATTCAATTGAAATTAAAGAGTGGAAATCATAATTTCTTTAGATTACTAGTTTTTATAACTTGTTGAATTTCTTCTGGGGGGAGGGGGCGATCGTCCCCACCGCCCCCTCCCCTTTAATCCGCCCCTGATCGGTGTGCAATCACTCCATTTCACCAGGCTAGCGGAGCCTCGACCTACACCAACAAAAACTCTCTATATTAAATCTTCTTCTTTCTTCGCCTTAATCCAGCGATGCGGGGTCGGCGGAGGAGGTGGGGCTTTTGCGACCGGGAAGGAATCGAACAGGCCGGCCCGTCGCACGGTCTGACGCCTGTTGAAAATATAGAACGAAAGAGACTGACATGCAAAGAACAGAAGTACTGCCAGTCCCAGCTAGGGCAGCTCATGGTCGCCATCCACGTACCCATAAGATGTGGGTTGGCCTGAGCTGGTTGGCCTATATTAAATATATTCTTTTATTCTCCCTTTTGTTGTCTTGTCTTAAAAAAAATTCAAATGATAAGAGATTTTTTTAATTGTTTTTAAAGATCTTTTTCGGCATTTGAGGCTAGGCGTCCCTATTTATTTCAAATGATTGGGACACGAAGAGAACCTGGAACCTCAGGCATGAGAATCTAATGTCTTCTCTCTGAGCAAATTAAGTTTTAATCGTCAAAGACAAGTTATTGTCATTCCTCAAGTGAAGGTTCATTCACCAAAATCCTTGACCTATTCTTTTTCAATCGTTTTATATAATACTCAGGTGTTAAAGAGACAATGCTAAAGAGATTGTATTAGAGATATAAATACCGAAAACATAGAAAATGGATGGCCAGCCGACTGTTTCGGCGAGGACTCCGCAAACTGGCATGGAGACTACGGTGCCAACGTAGCTGCCTGAGAAGGCGAAGGTAGCCAGGCGACTTCTCTCTAAGGGTGGCGCCCATCTCGCCCACACCGCGTGAATACACGGATAGGTGACCCCCTGCATAGAAAAAAAAGTAACATTATCAAATAAAGCAACTAAAGAATTGAATCTTGAAGAAGGAAACGGTTTAACATGGACGAAATAATATAAAATTTTTTTATTTCTGCTTGTTGCCTTTCTATTTGCCTTTCTTATTCAAAATATTTGTTAGTGAAAACTTATAGTGTCACTATCGAAAAAAAAAAATATTTAGGCCTCAAAACATTTTTTTACTTTATTCTAAATAAAATTGCATTCATGGAATGCTCAGCTAGTTTTTCATATTGAATGGGAAAAATTAACGAATTGCAAAACATCTGTTGATTGCACTGAAGATGATTTCATATCACTGGGATCGAAATATCTATAAATGAACGGATAATACGCAAGAATATTTATTTTTGGCCGACGATCCTTGTAATTAAATCGATCATCCTTGCGGCCATCTACTAACAATTAAAAATATTTTTATAATTTCAATATATGAATTCATCTTTTTTATCGAAATTCTGTATCTTGGCTATGATAATGATCTAAAATGTCTGTATAACCCTCAGGCCGTAGCGCAGAGATATAGGTATCGCCTCTTCAGAGGTCAGTGATACACTTTCTATTTCAAACAATTTCTTAATTATTTTATAGGGATAAAGAAAAGAGGAATGGGATCTAAATCACTTGCAGAAAAGATTTAAAAAAAAAAATTGTATATTACAATTTAAATTTTGTTTGTTCCCTATACACAATTTATATAGAAATAGTTAATTTATTTATCTATTATTATATGAGAATGAGGAAAAAACTAGCAGCTATTATTAATAGTAAAAAATTGGAATATTTATTCTTTAAGAATTTAAATTGTTTTAAATTAACCGCATAAAAATATATTGATATTAAAAGATACTCTAGGACATTGGTTCCCAACCGGTGTGCCCCGGCACCCAAGGGTGCCGCGAGAATGGCTAAGGGGTGCCGTGAGATATTTAGATAAACAAAAAAAAAATAAATAAATAAAGAAACCACATGATTTTAACGTAAGCGGCAAAAATTTTCCGGAGTGCGGAAGAAAATTTAGCATTGCTAAAAAAAGATCAAAAGATTTTCACGGAAAGGAAAAAAAAATTGCGCAGGGTGGAAAAAATTTCGTTTTCCTGGGGGGGGGAGGAAGGGGGCCCCTAGTGTGTAATGTTATTCCTTGAAGTGGACTTCAAAAGGTTAGGAAACACTGCTCTAGGAAATTAATAAAAAGTCAGAATGCATTATTATATTAGCTCTTAAATTATTTTGTATTATTCAAATAGAAGTTGCCGAGTTCAAGGCAGCTCAGGTGTCTTTGACCCCTTCTCTCCTCCCTCCCTTCTAATTTGGTTAGTTATTAAATATTGCTCTGGTTTAGCTTTAGCCATGTGGAAAGTTTTTTTTGCCAAGGCAAATCACGAATAATACTTGCGAAAATTTGTCTTGGAAAGTCGGTATAAATAAATAAATACTTATTCAAATCTATCTATCTTGCATGAAATTGCTTATCTCTCTCGCTTTCAAAAATAAAATTCGCATGGCATCGATATCCTTTGATCTGCTTTCTGATCTGAACTATGAAAAAAAAAAAATGGCATCTTGTTCGGGAGACATTAAAAATATTTATAAATTCTAGAGAAAGAAATTTACTTTCTAAAGGTTTGTTTGTGGTTGAATAAAGAATAATTTTCTCAATTAAATTAAATTTTATATATAATAGGGTGGTCCTTATTTTGGACTTTTTCGAAGCTAGTCCTGAATCGGTTTCAGATATATAAAAAAAATTTCTGTCAAATTTCAGCTCTTAATATTGAAATTAACTCGGCCCCCATGGCAGCCAAAGTTTTAAATGGAAATATCATGGGAAAAGTTCAAGAGTTATTCGAGGTCTAACAAGGGAGTGCATAGCCTTGATAACACCGATTTGAACGAAAATTTTTTTATGTGTAGTACTTGATGAAAAACGAATTCTGTTAAAGCCAGAGAACGCGCTTCTCAACGGTTCGTCTAAAAAAAATGTTAAAGATTTTGCCTGCATGCCTTAAGCCGTTACTAACAATAACATTTACAAATGTCGCGATGGCTAGATCGGTAGGGCGCATTCTTTGTAAACAAAAAATCCCGAGTTCGAATCTCGTCTTGTGCAACTCTTTTTTTTTTTTTTTTGTAATTTATTTATTTTTTTGTTTCAGAATATTTTTTAATATTAATAAATAAATAAAAAACCTTTTTTTAATTATTGGTATTTAATTTTCAACATCCATATATTTAAAGAAAATTCGAATGCTTTCTGTCAAAAATATAATATAAGGGAATATTTAATATTATACTAGAAATATATTACTATTAATTGGACACAAATAAATTTATAATAATATTTATGTTTTAAAGAGTTGGGTCGTTCATTTTCCGAACTTTAAACATGTTACGACAATATTTTCAGCTTCATTTATTGCTATTAACTCTTCATTGGGGATTAATTTTTTCTCGGCAATCATTTGCAAAGTGTAATGGTACACAAAAAAAAAAAAATAGTTGCACAAAGCAAGATTCGAACTCGGTATTTTTTGTTTACAAAGAATGCGCCCTACCGATCTAGCCATCGCGACCTTTGTAATTGTTATTGTTAGTAACGACTTAAGGCATGCAGGCAAAATCTTTAACATTTTTTTTTAGACGAACCGTTGGGAAGCGCGTTCTCTGGCTTTAACAGAATTCGTTTTTCATCAAGTACTACACATAAAAAATTTTCGTTCAAATCGGTGTTATCAAGGCTATGCACTCCCCTTGTAAGTTCAATTATAATCAATCTCATGTTTTTTTACTTTCTCTTACCTATGTATATATGTAATATATATATAGAGAGAAAGTATTGGATTCATGTCAAAAATTCGATGTCGAGATTTTGATGGATCTTCACGTTTTGAGGTCCCCTGAATCCAAAAAAGTGGTTTTCGCGACATGGTCTGTCTGTGTGTGTGTCTGTGAACAAAATATCTCAAGAACGAAAAGAGCTAGGAGGTTGGAATTTTATATTTAAGTTAGGCACCCCCATGGAACGTGACACGAAGCTTTTGAACAAAATCGACCAAAAAGTACTAGTACTTTACTGATGCACTTTTTCAGTTTTTTTCGATTTTCTCAAAATTTGCTCCAACGATTTTTTTTTAAATTCATATATCAACTATTTTTTAGTTGCTCTTTAAAATGTATATTCTCATTTTGTGATTGAAATCTTCTGAAGACCACTTTGCTCTTGTTCTCCATAGAAAAGATAGGAAAAATGGTTGCCATGGTAACAAAATATAAATATTTTGCCATACTTATAAATTTTACATCTTGAATTCGAATGTACCTTACTGTCGGAAACTAAATACATGTCGACACAAAAAATCTGGTGTGACAAGCACAGTACACAACTTTCGATTACCGAAGGTAAGAGAAAGTTGTGTGCTGTGCGCCAGTCACACCAGATTTTTTTTCATTTTTGTTTTTTTTGACCTGATGAAATATTCGATTCATCAGAATCGATGTATTTTATATCAAAAAATTGAAAAAATAAGACAAAGGTGAAATAAGAGAAGAGGGACCAAACAAACTTTAAACTCATTTTTCTCAAAACTAGGTTTGTCAAAACCAATATTTCAAAAAATTCTTATCTTTCAAACAAAAAATGTTTAAAAAATTCTAAAAATACCGGCTTGCTCAGCAGGATGGGATCTGTACAGAGAGCATAAAAACTCAATTATGACCCCGATGAAGATTTGTTTGGTACTTTTTCATGCTGACGGTCACATATTTAGAACCGATATAGGACTAACGTCGAAAAAAATTCGAAAAAATCCAAAATACATATCCATCCAGAAATAAATTTTCTTTCTTTTCGTTCAAACACTCCGCGGGCCGACAGGGGAGTTAGGAAGGGGAGAGAGAGGAGTGGGGGTGAAAGATTTCACAGGTCAACAGTGATTTCAAAGCTTATCCTCTGTATAGGAGTAGCCCTGATTCTAAAAATGCCTTCACTTTCTCCACCAGTTCTAGTTTTAGAGAAAATTATTAATTAATTTTAATAGGATAGTGGCTCTTATTTTGAGTTTTCTAGATTTTTTTAATGGATTACCCCTTGAAAATATATTTTTTTTTTTTTTTTCCCCTTGGGGCCGGGATTCAAATAGTTGAAATACATAGAAATATAAAGTGTCAGTCTGATCGGAGGTGATTTCGAGGTGCAAATAACGACTAAAAGTTTAGAAAAATTGAATTTTTTAGTTTCTTTTTGAACATTGGTCACCCCAAATAGAATTTTTTTAATCCTAAATTCAAAAAACTTATATTTCCGATATTCTATAGTTCTTTAGCTTTCCAAAAATCATTAATTCGTGCAAATCTGTTAATTATTAACGAAAATTTAAACAAAATAGTCAAAGTAGGAGATCGAATTTAAAATTAAAATTTTTTTAAATATATAAAATTTCTGGGCCCAGCGAAATTCTTAGCGATCCTGAGTTTTCGGTTCATCTTTTGGGACTATTATAAAATAAATAAGAAAATATCCTTTCTTTTCCAAACGGTTTTAACTCTACTTCTTTATTTTAGTATACGTTTGGTATCATTTAGATTGGTTAATTTATTATGATAAAATTTATCAAAAAAAAAAACAAAAAAAGAAAATTTCCATGATAAAGTTAATAGAGTAAACGAGCAGATGGCGTTTTTGTTTCCTATCTATTTAATCTACTTTCATTATTAACATAAATCGGTCTATATAGGAATTGATTGGAACACTTTTTTGTTATCACTGTTTTCATTCATACTTCCTACTTTCTGTCCTCAATGGAAAATAATGATTAGATAATCGACTTAATAAAAAAAAATAAATAAATAGGAAATGAATGAACCTGACCTCGAAAAGTCCCTCGATGATTCTGATAGCGAGCAGAAGGTAGACATGGATATTGGCTAACGGGGGTGTTAGAAGGGTTAGAACAGCGGTGACTCCAATGCCTATGACGTAGACGCGATGACCGCCGATTTTATTCGCCAACCAGCCTCCAGGAATTTGTGTTACTATATAGCCATAAAAAAAGGAAGAAAGTAGAAGGCCCTGAGTAGGCGAATCCCAATCGAAATCCGCCTCCTGAAATAATAACAACGAAAAGGATTAATTAGGATTATTGAGAGGCAAAGTGCAAACAAGTAAAATTCTATCTTCGCCTTATTAATTAGATTTTTCTACCATCTCTGATGATGGCACCGAAGCCTCGGAGGTTTAAAAATCTACAAACTACTTGCTACCTTATGAATTTTTCTTCATTTTACAAAAAATTATTCACTTTTAAAAATGGATCATAAATAAGTGAAAGAAGAAAAAATTAAATATTTATATTTTTTTCAAGAGAATAATGAATAAATATCTTAGGCCAGCGTTTTCCAAACTGTGAGGCGCGCCTCCCTAGGGAGGCGCGGACTAGTCTAAGGGGAGGCGCGAATATTGGCCACCAAGATCAATTTCCCAAATGATTGCTACGTGTAGTTTTATAAATAAAATCTGGTGTGACTGGCGCACAGCACACAACTTTCTCTTACTTTCGGTAATCGAAAGTTGTGTACTGTGCTTGTCACACCAGATTTTTTGTGTCGACATGTATTTAGTTCCCGGCAGTAGGGAATATTTGAATTCAGATGTAAAATTTATAAGTATGGGAAAATATTTATATTTTGTAACCATGACAACCATTTCTCCTATCTTTCCTATGAAGCACAAGAGTAAAGTGTGCTTCAAACAATTTTGAGGGCAAAACGAGAATATACATTTGAAAGAGCATCTAAAAAATAATTGATTTTTGAATTTTAATCAAAATTTTTGGAGCGAATTTTGAGAAAATCGAAAAAAAACTGAAAAAGTGCATCAGTAAAGTACTAGTACTCTTTGGCCGATTTTGATTAAAAGCTTATTTTTCCGGTCCCGGGGGGTGTTTAACTTATATATAAAATTTCAGCCTCATAGCTCAATTCCTTCATGCTTAAAAGTAAACACAGACACACACACACAGACACACACACACACACACACAGACAGACCATGTCGCGAAAACCACTTTTTTGGATTCAGGGGACCTCAAAACGTGAAGATCCATCAAAATCTCGACATCGAATTTTTGACATGAATCCAATACTTTCTCTCTCTATATATATTACATATACATAGGTAAGAGAAAGTAAAAATGTGTGAGTGTTTAAAAAAAAAAAAAAAAGATTGGATTAGGGGTTGCAAAATTGAAAAAAATGTTTTTTAAATTTATTTTAGCATGAACCAAAAAAAAAAACATTCAAAAAATAGCGTTGATTATTATTTTAATTAGAGGGAATGAAGGGTTGATTATTTAAGAAAGGCCTTGGAATATTCCAAATCACTTGTTGACATTATTTTCCATCTCTAAATATAGTTAGATTAGAGCAAAAGGTATTTTTTTACTTTTAATAAAAAGGGAATTGTTATTTTCATCTGTTTTATTCCTATAAACAGAGAGAGACGAATCTCCCGTTCAGTCGAGTCGAGTGCGTTGCCGGGATGCAGGCGCTGCTCTCTTTTTTGTGTTTAAAGTGAATCAAAGTGAATAATTAATATAGTGTAACCCACCCTGGCCACCCCGTCAGCCAACACACCCTC